>PVHY01001073.1:0-93184 GCA_004024945.1 Uropsilus gracilis | reverse complement strand
ACGAGCATGCAAATCTGTTACTTATTATTAATTTATATTAATAATTAATATTAAAATAACATTAATCAAGGGGCACTCTTACTTTAAAGTATGTATTAGCATGCCACAAATTAGGAAAATTATAAATGACCATTTAACACTCAAGTGCTAAAAGTCAATAAAAAGATTAAGGTTGTGATTAGGATAGAATTGACAGACAGTTTTCAAGGAAAAACTGCAGTCAGAAACTAAGCAGAGAAATTTAAATGGTTTCATTTTTGAGAAAAAATGTCTAAGTATAAAACACAGCATGACAAATCTCTATGGAGAGAACCACCTCCTCGCTAGCGTGGGTATTCCACTGAGTGACACTTCAATGGAAATAGGAAGAGATCCTATTTATGTTTAACTTAGCTTAAAAACAGCAGCAAAGCTCTGTGCCTAATATAGATATGCTCTCAGAAGATCTAGTTCATTTCATGAAAAAATAAAAGAACAAAAACATTAAAAACTACATCAATGAATAGCATGTCCTAGTTGCAACTGTAAGGGGAAAATAGTGAATGGAGAGATTTTATTTATTTATTTTTGTAATATATTGTATGAGAAAACAAATATATGTCCTTAAATATTAAATTCTATATCTTGCATGTTAATGCAATTAAGGAATTAAATCAATTTTACTGATTTTTCAACTCTCATTGTTTATCTGTGAACCCATACACTTTAAAGTTATGTCATGAAAAAAGTGAACAAATTAGCCTCCTTTCAAAATTAATGCTACTCGATGACTATTTCCTCATTTGGTACAAATCTGTGAAATTAATCATTGAATTTCATGATATTATCCAATCCGTGTCATAATTCTAGTTTCTAAACATCCCAATTCCAAGGTTTTCATTTTTAAAACTGGCTTTTGTTTCAATCATACTACGCTAGCCTTCTCTACTATATACAAATTTAGTATTTTTATTGACTTCATTTCTACATTCTCTAAAAATGGTGTAGGTCTTGAACACACCTCTTCTATACAACTATAATTTTCAAGCAAAAATTCTCTAGTTAGATAAATATTTTAAAATGTCTTCATCATCTTACAAACATCATATAATTCCAACATGTAACATCTTTTCTGAAGTGTGTAACTCTTCGTTTTACTTTTTATTAATTGAAGGCATCATAACAAAATCTCATAGATGACTTAAACAGCAGAAAATAATTTTTCTTTCAACTCTGGTGACTGAAAGTTCAACATTAACTTGCTATTTACTATGACAGACACTATTCTCGACTTGCAGATGACTTCCTCCTTGTGATGATCTCTATGGTAAAAAGAAAAAGAGAGTAGACTTTCTGGTATCTTTTCTGTAAGAACACTAGTCTATCACAAGGGCCTTACCCTCATGACCTTGTCTGAACCAGATTATCTCCCGAAGACTCCATTTCCAAATACCAAAACACTGAGTTCAGATATGCAGGTAGAAAAATTGACAGGATGGTGTGAGAAGATAGAATGTAATCCATACCAACTTTTGTGACACATTTAATCTCTCTGACCTATTTCCCCTATAGGTAAAGATATGTTTTTAATCTCTTGATTGTCTATTTTAACCAGTGCATCTTCATTCACTTTCTCTATCAAAAATTTCAGGAAGGTGATAGATTCTTAATAGGCATCACATTTGCAGCTTATGTGAAATGTGGAGGTGTAGTACTCTGTTAGAAGGCTATCTTATAAGTTGGACAAAAGTACAGGTGAAAATAGAGTTCAATGTAGCTAAAGGCAGAAGTATAGTTGGAGGATTATGAAGCTTATCAGCACATGTCAGAAAGATGTTGGGATTTTAGTTACAGGAAGTTGCAATATTAGTCAATAGTGTGATGTGACTGCCAAAGTGCAAATCTAATTTTAAGCTACTTTAGTCAGCATACAGCTTCCAAAATAAGAGAGATAAAAACCTCACTCTATTCTCTGTGTAACTACAAAGAACAGTTATATTAAGTTCTGTGTGCCACATATTCACTGATACATGTTAGGATGGATCAAAATCACCTTATGAGAATCCCTTGTGAAAACATGCAAGATCAAATTGGAAGAGATACCAACTTGGGAGCCAAAGTTTTAAGTATCTCATAGTTTGTAATATGGTACTATGCCATTTTGCTTTCTGGTAACAAAAAAAAAAAAAAAAAAAAAAAAAAAAAAAAAAAAAAAAAAAAAAAAAAAAAAAAAAAAAAAAAAAAAAAAAAAAAAAAAAAAAAAAAAAAAAAAAAAAAAAAAAAGAAAGAAAAAAAAGAAAAAAGAAAGAAACAAAGATGTATCTGCATACATAAGTTAGGTATATAAGAAATATTCATATATACTTGTAATTTTAAAATTATAGCTATTATCTTTTCAAACTCACATTAAATCCATACTTTGAACTCAGTGTTCGTTATATTATCATTCGTATATACCTCCTCACTAACAATATCTTAGGGATCATTAAACATGTAATATCCATTTTCTAATTACTGGTGAGCTGGTTTTATAAAAACAATAATGTAATAGTGATAAGTTAGTAAAAACTATAAAGAGAATAAAATGTACAATTAATTCCTCAATCATCTCTCACCATCATTCTTCATTTTTTCACTCAGAAAAGATACCTTTTCTCTCTCATATTTCCTCTTTCTCGCTCTCTCTATACACACAAACATATGTGTGTGTATATATATATATATGTGTGTGTGTGTGTGTGTGTGTGTGTATGTAATTAAATTCTCCCTCAATTTTTCCCATGCTTATAAAACCATATGCATAGGAAGATAGTATACTTTTTTTTTTTAATTTACAAGCAATAAATTTTCTTGTATTTAGTTATTAGGTTATCTTAGAGGTAATTGGTGTGTGCCTCAGATGCATAGGATTAGACCTGCTCAAATGTATGACCACACTTATTACCTACCACCAATATACCCAATATTCTCCATTATGATCCATTTTGACCTTTCAATACTTGTTTTTGGCCCCTTTTTCTCCCCATCATTTAACCACAATTCCAAAGTCAAATTTTTAGTGGTTTTAGTGGTTTAGTTGTGTTGGACCCCTTTTAACATTTTTCTTTATATTCCACACATGGGTGACTGTATGGTATTATTGCATTTAGTATTATACCCGCCATTCCACAGATGTCATTGCAAATGTCTAGAGTCCATCTTTAAAAAAAAAAAAAAAAAAAAAAAAGGTGTAAATTTTTAGTATTTCATTGTGAAGCTATAAACATTTTTTAAATCTGCTTTTCTGCCCTTGGTGCCCAAGTTATGTCTCCATAACTTAATTACAGAGAGAATAGTCCTACAATGACTAGAGTGTGTCCATCGCTTTGAGTTGGGTTTTTTTTTAGTTTTTGTTTTTTTGAGACTAGGTCTCGCTATTTTTGCCTGTGGAACCACAGGCTCTTATTGCCCGGGGTACCGCCGACTCAAGCAATCCCCAGTCTCAGCTTCCCAGGTAGCTGGGATTACAGTCACGGACCAACATATCCAGCTATTTTTTTGAAATTAGGTCTCGCTATGGGCCCCAGGTGGCACTCGAACCGCGGTCCCTAACCCCAGCCACTTCATCACTTCATACGCTGAAGCTTACAGTCACAAGCCACCATACCCAGCCCTGAGTTGGGGTTTTTGCTTTTTTTTTTTTTTTTTTTTTTTTTTTTTTTTTTTTTTTTTTTTTTTTTTTTTTTTTTTTTTTTTTTTTTTTTTTTTTTTTTTTTTTTTTTTTCAGGCAAATGCCTAGAAGTGAACTTTTGGGATAAAATGGTAGATGTATTTTCAATCTTTTGAGAAACCTCCATACTGTTTTTCACAGGGACCAGTTTACATTCCCAAAAGTGTACAAGGGTTTTGTTTTCTCTAAATCCTTGCCTACGCTTGAATTGTTTAATCATTTTTAATATTAGCCATCCTTATAGATGAGAGGTGGCATTTCATTGTGGCTTTGGTTTGCATTTTCCTGATAAATAATGAGTCATTTTTCATAAGTGTGTGGGGTATTTTGTATATCTTCTTAGAGAAATGTCTACCAAGTACTTATACCCATTTTTTTAAATTGGTTTATGGTTTTTATTTTGTTGAACTGTGAGTTCTTTGTAGATCTTTATAGATCAGTCATTTGTCAGATGTATAATATGAAATGCAATTATTTATTTCACTTCTCAGGATTTCTTTTTGTTTCACTGATAGTTTCTTTCATTATACAGGGATAGAGTACTGTTTTGAATCTGATGTTCTCACTGTCCATTTTTACCTCTTGCTACAGTTATTCATGCATTCATTAATTCTTTTACTCAACAAATGCATTTCAGCCTGGATTTCATCCTGCTAAGTATTATTTTTATGGAGAATGTGGAGAAATATTTTTCATCTAGTAAGGTTAGCAGTGGTAGGACATGTTAAAAAAGATAACTGTGCTATTTTAAGGTTACAACACCCTGATATTTGCTGCAATTCAATGCCACTGCTCTTTCCTATTGGCCCAAGAATTTCTTCTTGGTATTGTATCTGCCCAAATTACAGTGCTGAGTTTGAGGCTCCTGCTACTCGCATGTCCTTGAAATTTCAGAACTACTATAGTTGGAAACAAAGGAGAAAGGTGAAGTAAAAGATGACTATTATGCCTTCTTGTTTCTCTGCAGTAAATAGATTGTATTTTTCTTGGTATTCTATGATTCAATTTATTTATCCTATACTTAATTCAGATTCTCCCAGTGGAATTCTAAACCCAAGGAGAAAATACATATCCTAAGATAGTCTAAGTAAAAATTCTGTGAAGAAAACTATTTCAAGTGCAAGCTGGATGTTGGATTTGATGATAACAGGAGTAGATGTGATAGATGAGGAGTTATAAAGCTGTAACAGTGATACCACCCATTATTACTAGTAGGTATGGGACATCATGCTGACTCACGCTAACCCCAAGAGAAATTATATATACTAGATACTCTACGTGAAAATGTTGTGAAGAAAACTATTTCAAGTACATGCTGGATGTTGGGTTTGATAGTAACAGGAGCAGAGGTGATAGATGAGAGTTATGAGGATATAATAGTGATACTGCCTAGTGGTAGTAGTAGTAGTAGTAGTAGTAGTAGTAGTAGTAGTAGTAGGTATGGGACACCATGCTGACTCACAATGAAAAGGAAAAATAGAAAGAATGGAGGCATGGATTTAGTTTGTATAATGTTTTTGCTATAGTAAGTTTGAGCTCTTAAATATTTGTCAAGAAATGTCAAGAATGAGATTATAACTGTATATATGTAAGGCATATTATAAATAAGTGTTGCAATGACCAAACTGGTGGTTAAGAGATGAAGTGGAATGTTTTGTCATTGATTCAGCCAGCAGTTTTTTAAATTATGTGTTGTATTCCAGACAAAATAGGCACTAGGAATGAAAGAATGAAACTACTAGGTTCCTGACTTGAGGCAATATATAGTAAATTATTAGAATATCATGACATTGGCATTTGACTTCAATTTTGACATTTTCGATAAAATTTAAAAATATATTTTCACATATTATTCTCCAAAAGCAGACATTAGTAAGGTATGTTACTTATAATATGTGTATGTGTATATGTATATATTTGTGTGTATATTCTGGTTATAATAGTGTTTTTTTTTCTCAAAAACTCATAAACTTGGTAACCATGTTTCATACTGCAGTATGGTATGAGTTGTCAAGGTATAGTGGTGGTTGTGGCATAAGTAGTGTCCTTTAATCTGGACCCTTACATTTAACACTTTATATTTCTTCAGTTTCATCTTACTACCTAATCTCTAAGTAGACTATTTTACTTTATTCTGAGAAGGCTTATTTGGGATAAGGTAAATCAGGAAAAAAAATAGAATATAAGGAAAATAAATACATTTCTACAGGACCTATGATGTGTTAGGTACTTTGCTATACTTGAAATAAGCTATTCACTTACACTAATTTTTAAACATGTCTGCAAGGCTGTCGAATACTACTATATAGGAAATGTCAGTTTGAGTAATTAGGACGGCGTTGTAGTAGATGGAGGAGGTTGAACATCATTCAATAAATTCAGGGAAGCAGGATTTGTATCAATTACTGCCCAAGGTGCCTTCCACAATCCATTGTACTTTTGCTGGAGAAGCATTTGTACCCTACAGTGCTCTGTCAGCACCCTGCTATTTCATGAAGGAGAAACTAGCTTGTGCAAAACTATGTGAGCTGGTCATCTATAGCAATGCAAGCTTAAAAGATGCAACAAAATTCAAAGAAACAATTTTCAGTCACTAGGCCTTTGGTGAAGCCAGCTTGCTTACCTTAGCACAGATGCTCACCCCTACGTTAGTTAAAATCGTGTCTAGCAACAGATGAAAGAAATAATTACTACACACCCCATGTTTATTTTATAGGGAGAGGATTAACATACAAATTCACCTTCTCCTTTGAAATTTTCTTTTAAATCACTACATCCCTGCAGGCACTTAGAAGATAGAAAGTGTATCTACATATAAAAAGGTAATTAGGAAAATAAGGTTGTTATCTGGAAAGTGTAACCCCAAACTCCCCTCTGTTTAAGCAAATGTTATCAAAAGTTCCATGAGGAAGATCTAGATAAGACCATCATCAATTCTGCCTGCTCTTGTGGGGAGACCAAGCTCTGATGTTTTGACAGCTGTGTCATCATGGATACCAACTCTATTAGGAAGTGACAGCATAAGAAGAATATTTTGCTAAGACACACATATCTTTGCTCTCTTATTTCCAGTTCATTCCCCCCAGCATTTAAAACGATCACTCAAGTAGTTGCTTACATGAACATAGGATCTTTGATGACATTTTCATTTGTGGCCACTGCTTCTTTCTTTCTTGATGTTATGAGTACAATTAAGTCAGTGTTCACTCTTTCTGATTTGGAGGAAAACTTACCATGGCTCAAGCACATATATTCCATTTTCCTCACCTTCCCAATACTGTTCAGTCCAGACTGCCTTGGTGGACTGTCACTCTGCAAAACTGAACTGTGGAACTTTACCTAATCTATGTTACCACCTGGAGAAAATGACATACATTTCTGTGGCACTGAATAGTGAAACACCAAAAGAGAGAGGAATCGACTTATGCACAAACCCAAACGTTTCATTTTTGAAGAGCATCTGTTAAATAATCTACTTGCATGCGCCATGGACTAGAGGATTTGTAAAGTAAGTTAAGTGCTCGTTGCACAATGTGCTAGGCTTTGCCGATAATCATGAAACAGGATAGAAGACATTCACTCTGTAAACAGTGAGAAAAATAAATTAAATGATAAAATTCAATATTTTCCTTGCTTACAAGCCAAGGGTTAAGTGTATCTGATAGAAAATTCACATTCAACCAGCTGTCCTTAGTAATGAGAAAAAATAAATACACAATGGGAAAACCTGTCCCATGCCATATGACAGATGGATGGATAGATAGCTTGTGGAAGCAGAGCTGTTTGTTGTTAAGTAGAAAATTTTAAGCTCTTCACATGGTTTTAATCATTGAAAAAAGCCCACATGATCACCTGTCTTCACTGTTTATTTTCCCTGTCAAGGTCCTGGCACTGCTAAGTAGATATTTTCTGGAAAGTATTTTCTGTGTATACATATCCAAGGTTACCTATTTTATATTTTAAATTCTGCCACTCATGTTCATTAAGCATTGGGGGGAGGGGGGAGGGCGTTCATTGTAATCAAATATATGCATAAGAAAAAAAAAAACATTTCCTTAGAACAGAAGCTGAAATTTTCATGTATTCATACTGAGTCAAAAATACCTGAGCCTATATCCATTATTTTACCTGCCCTGATCCCAAACTTAGACACTCTATCTAAATTATCTCAAATTTGTAAATGAGAGATACATGGTTCAGCCTGACAATAGTGATTTTATAGATGAGACAATTAGCATTTTTAAAGATTGAAAAAGTGCTACAAATCTCACAGCTATCAAGTGACAGCATGATTTGACTACATTGCTATCAGATGTCACCATGTAGAGAGAACCATCAACTTCAGAAGGGATTCTGTATATCAGCTGAATCATTTTACACCACTATTTCTGATTTATAGCTGAAACTGATTTTCTTTTAATACAGTCATTTTGCATGCTTTTATATATACCTAACTTAATATTTAGATAAATCCTGTGGTAGGTATTATTATTTTCCATTTAACGTGATAAATTTTTTTACCAAGATTAACTAATGTTTCCACAGTCATTTGAAAGTAAATGGAGTATGATATAAAACCTGGACCTGTCAAGGTCCAAAAACGTTTCTTCTAACCACTGGATACTTCTGTTAAAGTATTTAAAATTTCTTGAGTAGCATTTTAATTCTGAGTTTAAAAACCTTTTTGTGTATTTTTTTTTTCGTTCATACATATGTACTGAGCTTACACAGGACTGGTGCCAGGCAAAATCGTGAAATATAAGTTTATTTCAGGGTTCCCTCCCCCCTGCCAGTATCTCTTTCCCCTTTATCTTGTTTCTCTACTCATTTTCTCAAAGCTTTATTTCATTTCTTGTTTCATTCCAACTAGTCCACTAAGATGATAGTTGATAAAAGATTAAGGCTCTGCAACTCCCAGGAGTATTTACATTTTAATGGGGGTCTCTAACTGATCAAAAAAGCCTCCAAGATGCAGAGGAATAAATTCTAGAGGTAACAGGCGGGAGAGATATTTTTAGATAGGAGCATCTGGCTGGCCCCTCTAATCACATCCCATAAGCTGCCTGCTCCATTTATTTGTAAGACCTTGGCTTTGCTGTTTACAGTGAGAAGGTTCTCTGTAATTGCACATGCTTTTTCAAAGGTTTGAATCCTGTCTCAGAGAGATGGTGTGATATCGGTACCTCAGTGTTTATTCTCTCTCTTAGTTCCGCATTTTTGATGACAGGAACAAATTCTAAAAGGCTTTTTAATGATGATGTAAGGCCTAGAACAAAATGAAAATCTGTTGTTTTAGCATATTTGGAAGAGAATAATTCAGCTGTCACAGGATGAAAGACTTGTCTGCAAATGCCATATTTTCTTTGCTGTGTTATGATGCACACCTAAAAGGGAAATACCATTTTGTATAAATGCTGGAGTTCTCTTAGATATAAAGAAGAGAATATATAATAAAGCATCCAGCAAGCTTTTGTCAATTCACCTGCAGAACTCTTTTTAAAGTATATTTAGCCAAACTAGTACGCCTACTTGTTTTACCAACTGAAAGAACTGAAAAGATTAAAGTTATTTTTTTTTTCATTTTGAGCATTGATTTCGCATATATGCTAGATTAAATTGGGTGCTCTCACATAGCAATTTTCTACGCAAAAATAGACACCCTACTGAGTAGTTTTAAACGTAAAATGCTGAATAATTTTTGAAAAGACTTAGTAATTAAGTGTGATCATAATGCATTAAAAATGGAAAACAATTAAGCAGGCTTTCAAACACTTTCTTGAAGTGAAGAAAGTTGGGGGAAATATCCTGAAAACTTGGTCTTTATTTGGTCAGTTAATTAATAGTATAGTATCTGACTGCTGAATACACCATTTCTTCTTGGCAAACGTTAACATTTGCCATTCATTTTAACGTTTGTATAAAATTCTGTAGGCATTTACTTATTTCTCGCTTTAAGCGTTCCATTTTCCCAAACATTCTGAGGATGTTTTATGGGCCTTACAATTCCAATTAAGTTCCATTATGAAAGTTACAATTAAAGATAAGCAGTTCAGTTCCACACTTTTTTTTTCCCTACATCGCTGTACATACTCAAGAATGAAGTACAAAAAGAGGCATATAAATCGAGACCTAAATACAAATTCCTCATTACAACTTCCTTTCCAAGAGCAGGCATGAATAATTTTGAGAAATAAAAAGGCAAGATGTCACTATAATAGCTCATAGAGCAACAGAAAGTTTTCAAAAGGCTTAACCATTATTTTGGTTTTCTGGTCAATCATTAATCAGCACCGATTCATTAAGTTTCTGTGTGCTAGGAACTATACTAGTGTGGACTACATCCATTTCTCTTCAAACAAATAGTAACGTTTATGTAGTTTGAAAGTCTCCAGATAACCTGTTAGCATGTCCAAATGTATATGGTAAACAAACATCTCAACAGAATTCCCAATTATTGTCGATGACTTTACTGTTCTGACTCATGCAACTTCAAACTGAAAGTGCCTCTGAAAAAATCCATTAAATACCCTATTCCAACATTTGTTACATCTACAATACTTCTCACATTTTCCTGATTTCGATGACATACAGTTTTCTGATGTTTTTCACTCTCAAGCATATTCTGTTTCCCTGTAGGTTAGACAGCTCTAGTAATTATTACCATTAATTATGTCAACACTCTAGCTATACTGCTTCCCCCCAAAACATAAAAATATTAGCCCGGCCATGCATAGTCTTATATTATTTGACCCAGGACTTAATTTTCTAAATTTATTTCAAATGTTTTTCCTAAATATAATCTAATTGAAATGAATTCTTCATTCACTCTAAAGTTTTTAAAATATCCATATATTTCTTTCTGTAGACATCTATAAATGATACAATCTTTTAATCTTTATTAATATCTGTCTCCATGAAAGCTTTGCACACCAACACCTCTGTCTAACTTAAATAATAAGAACAAAAAATAAATTGCATTATTTTATTGTGAGTTATATTCTTCAGAATTTTATCTTCATCTTTCTATGGGCAATTATGTTCTTCATTATACTGCAGTAATCTGTGTACTTGTCACAATGAACATATGTGGGGATATATTTTGGAGGGAGAATATGCTTCCTCTTTTATTTTTAAATTTTATTCTATTGGATTAATATTTTTGCACTTCAGTTAATACAAAGGTACAGAATTACTCTTCTTCAGAGTAGGTCATTAGCCTCTCCAAGCCACCAAGGCACCACAATCCTCTGCCATAGTCTGCTGGGCCAGCACCATACATTGCTTTCTACCTGAGTATTCTCCATTTAGTTTTCTGGATATTGCATGCTGGTCTCTCCAAGCCACCAAGGCACCACAATCCTCTGCCACAGTCTGTTGGGCCAACACCATATACTGCTTTCTACATGAGTATTGTACATTTAGTATTCTGGATATTGCATGCTGGTCTGCTGTCTTGTCAACCCACTGTCCACCAAAGAGATGGTTCCTAGCAGGGACAGACTTGCGACTGAGCACCAATGAATAATTTTTCCTAAAATTGTCCAAGTCAATTTGGCTTAATTAGCATTTTATAACCTTATGCTAAAATGTGACTTCTGAACTTCTTTTTGTTTTAAAGTTAAGGAGACTATTTATTTTAGGAGTGAAAAATTAGTGGCAAAAATAGCACACTTATGGAATATATATTGTGTGCAAAGCATATGGTGGCATCATTTTAAAGGAAGGTGTAATTTTTGGAGCAATGCTGGAAAGACTCATATAACCAACATATTATTCCCTTCAGGCTACTAAAATTCCATTAGGGAGTATCTCTTATGTATAGAATGTATTGTAGGTCAGAAATAGAAGAGATATTTTAACCATAAAATCCATAAAGATTTTACAATTGACTCTTCTCTAGTTTCCACAAGAAGTTCTAATTTAGGATTATATATTTATGGTTCTTACTACTTTTTTTTTCATTACTGCTATTAAATACTCAGTATCATGGCACACATTCCTTTCAAAAATATTTATGTAACCATTTTCAAAATAGTTTTGTAAAAGTAAATTAGATAAAGCATAGACCCATAAATGTACAAAGTGTGATGGTCTTTTTATTTTCATGTGTCTCTATTGTGATTTAATTATGCCAGTGTTTAATGAGTATCTCTTTTCTACTTAGCTGATCATCACTTTAATGATCATGTCTTTGCTTAGCATTTTATATTTGTATGGTATAAAGTGTTCCTTATATTCTTCATTTACTTTAAGGTTAGGGAGGTAGTTGCATTAAAGGAAGAAAGATTTATGAGAAAATGCAGAACATTTACTTACATATTTTGTGCAAGAAATAAAGTAGCTCATTTGTTGAAAAGTATTGTAGTTTTGAGCTGTTCTTGAATTATTCATAAAAACTATTTGAATATTGCTTAATAATTTTCAAAGTGATTTAATAGTCATTATTTCATTAGATTCTCAAAATAGCCCTAAGATATAGACATAGAATCTTTATTATCCAAATTTGCCATTGATAATAATGAATTACTGTTTTCAAAAGAGAGATTCACATTCTGCAGTTTGTACACAGGATGTACAATTGATTAGTTTGTTATTTCTAACTTACATTTTTACTTTATTGGAAGTAAGATTTCTAACCCACACTGGCGCCATCCGAAGTAAGAAGTTTCCTACAGCCTCCCACCCCTCTCTCTTATCCACATGATACAATTGCTTGAGGTCTTCTCATGTTCCTATTATTGATATAAAAATTACACTGAGTCACTTCTCTGAATGTAAAACATAAGCATAGATATGGATAGATGCACACTTTTTTCAATGTAGAGATCTATATCAATTTCCCGGAATCTCTAGGGAAAGCTATAACATGACAAGTGCATAATCAATTTCAAAAAGTTTTCAAAACATATTTTTTAATTGTAGTTGTATAAATGGAGGTAATTTTAATGTAATTTAAAACATCCAAGTTAAGTAAACTGAACATTATAAGGAACAAGAATTCTCACCAGAATATTTTGTTGACAACAGTGAGTAGCAAAAGATCAGTTCTTTATAATTTTCACAATCCTTGATCATCTTTCTAAAAAAATTAGGGTAATGAATTCAAATTATCTTTATTAATCTTCTTCCATCATCCTATTTCATATAAACAACTGTGCCTATGTCCAAAATGGACCCTATAATGAATCCCATAAGGAATTATAGTGGAATGGGGGATAGGGAAAGGATAGTGCACAAAATTGCAAAAGGAATAAATTCACACTGTTATGTTCGAAATTGCAGTCCACTATAATGTAAAGGTAACCTGATATCATGATTTATTTTGTTTGCAAATGCATTGAAAAAATATAACTACCTATTTTGTATTAGAAAATTTGTAGAGTGCTTAAATCATTGTGATAATGCATCTCAACTATCAAGGAGGATAATTGATACATCTTATGATTGTTTTTCTTTTATTAGTATATGTGATACTATTATATCAGTATTATATCAGGTGTATATCAGTACACCACAGGGAAGAATGTGAGGTTACAGGTACCCTTTTGTTCTTCTAGATTTGCTCTCTAAGCATTGCTAATCCATAACTTTCTCTGACTTCTTTCTCTGGATAGTAAAAAACTTGGCTCAAACCACTTGAGAATCTAACCAGAAAACCAATTCCCTCATTTAAATTAAGGATTTAAGATTCCATAATAAATCTTCACAAGTTTTCTTTTTAGCCTAGAACTAGCACAATTTTTATGTTGTAACATTCTTTTTGAAAGAATAAGGAAAGATTTTAGAAGAGCTTAAGAAGAGCATTTCTGTCTTGCTAAGAAGAGGAAATAACTAAGGTACTCAAACATATGCCTGATCTCAGTGATTTGGCAGTTGAGATGTAGTCATTTCATGCCTTCATCCTCTTTAGATAGCTTTGGAATATGTATTTGATTGCACAAACCAGATAGACAGAGAATACAGTATGGAAGTCAAATATGGACACAGACTTGGTTCCAAAAAGAACAATGTACTCCTCATTATTCCTGAATGCAAATGACTGATGAGATAAAATTTTCCAAAACTAAATCAGAGAACTTGAATATATGGAGTGAGTTGTATGCTCAACCAATCTTAACCCTTTCATTATTTTGTATTGTACATAGTCAAAGACACATGTTTATTAAGTAACACATCAACTACACTAATCATATGAAAAGCACATCACAGATGCCTATGAAAGAATGGACAGAGACACTGCTAATGTCCCATATAATTTGAAATTTTCTCAGTTGATTAAAATGTGCCTTACTCATGAGAAATACATGTTAACACATAGTGTAATGTCATTATGTACAACATCTATTGTGACATAATGTCAATAATGCATGCTCACCCACATTTCCAACTACTCCTTTGTGTATTGAATTATAAAATTTATTTATATTTCCTCTTCAAACAAATATTCTCTTTTAGCAGACAGTGTGTTGAAAACAATATTTTAAAACTATTATAAAAACGCTTTCCTTAAAGAGAAAATTTATAAGAGCTTGTATGTATTCTTTTCCAGTAAAGTCAGAACAAAATATATTGATAAACACTATGTCATCATGAATATATGCAATGTGTTTGTAATAACTTAATTATAATTTGGAATATATTCCAAAGCATTGATGTCTTTAAAATTATATCATATTTTTAATTTTTTAAATTGTTTACCATTAATAGTTCAATTCTGTCCTTCCATTTGAAATCTTTTATCTAATTAACCCAACTCCTTTTCCTCTTCCCTTCTTGTATAAGTAATTGATCTTACAGTCTAAATGTTTATTTTTGCTTTATTTAGTTCACCATTTGTTTGACTTCTCTATACATCACATATGAATGAAAACATATGGTGTTTGACATTCTCTGACTTATTTCACTAAGTAAAATACCATGGCAGGATTTCATTTTTCTTCAATTGCTAAATAATATTCTATTGTGTATATATATACTTCATCTTCTTTATCCAGTCATCTATAGATGGACATGGAAGTACATACACTTTTTTCAATTACTGTTTTGTCCTTTTTATGTACATAGTAGCAAATATACAGAAATCCCAATTTTCATTTTTGAGCAATTTCCATACTGTGTCACATAACAGCTGTACCAATTTACATTTTCATCAATACTTTACAAGGGTTCCTTTTCTCCAACATTTATTGTTTCTAGCTTCCTGGATAATAACCATGTGAGGGATATTGATTGCTTTAACTTGAATTTCTCTACAAATGTGAGTGGTATTACATTGTTTTACACATATGAGGATATCACATTTTCACTCATGTGAGGGATATTACATTGTTTAAATTTGCATTTCTTGAGTAATAAGTAGTAGTGAGCATCTTTTCATGAGCCTGTTGGCCATTTATATGTCTTTGGAAAAGTGTCTATTCAGATCTTCTGTCTATCTTAAAGAGCTTTGTTGTTGAGTTTTACATTTTTTAATATGTATATATTATACTAACCTTTGTCAGACACAAAAGTGTTTTCCTTTTGTTTGATAATAGTTTGTCTCCCTATAAACAGTGATTTTAGTTTGATGTAGTTCCATCTTTTTTTTTACTTTGATTTGATCCTGGAATCACTATAGAGAAATATATGAATGGAATATAATTATTTAAAATATTGAGATATATATTTTCTAGTAGTTGTGTATTTCTTTGTGTATATAGAATCATATATAGTATAGATGCATCTAAACAAATTTTGAGTGAATCAAATTTGAAACCCAGGGCAACTTGAGAAAAAAAAATCACCTCATCCAAATATAAAATCTTTTATCTTCCAGTAGCTAATTTGTCACACACTAGTTATATGAGTAAATATTCCCATGTCACTTGTCATGTCTTAAGTTTTAATATTGAAGATATAAATTGATAGATGTTTTCTCAATTCAATTAGGTAACATTTAACTAAATACAAATTTTATCATGTCTATTAGAATGTTATATTTCTGCATTCAGTTAGAGTTTTGCAAATATGAAATTTACATATATGTGTATGTATGTTATCCAAGATCAAGTTATAAGATGTTATATTACATTACCAAACATAGTTTCCTGGTATTTTCCCCTCTTCTAGCAATGCTATTATGGTGAAAGGGAGAGGGGTTAAAGATAGGAACAAAGGAGGTAATGTATTTACTTTTTTTTTCTAATTTAAAACATGCTGTTTATCATAGTAGATCCGCATGAGTGACAAATTACTGAAGAGAACATTGAAAACACTCAGGAACCACCATATGAAAAGAGTCTATTTTGATTGGTGTCTGCTGCAGTTTTATAGCATATACAGGTATTGACTTATACCTAAACTCTGTAGTTATAAACCATTATGACTAAAAAATAAATCACAATCACAATTTCATAAGGTCCCTCTGATTAACAAATAGGAAAATTATGTAAAATGTGTATTCAAAGACACTTAGCACCTACCCCATAACATATATATGATATATATCAGTCAAATGACAATATATATGATATATATCAAATGACAAAAATAATTCAAATTTAATGATTAGAGACTAGTGCATATGAAAGAACTGTTGTTGTTCTGTCTGGCACTTATTAAGTGTGCAATAAATTAGTTTGTATGGTGGTACAAGATAAACAATTAAAATGTGTAGCTACGTATCTAGTACATTATGCCTATTCTAAAAATGATTATAGCAGTAGTAATTGCTATTAGATGTGTCTGACAAATAAAGGAAAGTGATAAAATGAGAAAAATTAAATTAAGAACCACAGTGACAGTCACAAATATTTATATCCTATGCCTCATGAAATTTCATGATCATAACTGAGATTATTCTTGCTTTCCAAATTTCCAGTTTTATCAAATGGCTTATTCTTTTTGATTTATAGAATATTCAATCTTTGACAAAATAGTGATATAGAAATTATAACATTTTTTAAGACATCTGATGGAAGAATGAATATTATCCTCAGTTTACTGATGGCACCATTAAAACTTGCAACTTTAAGGAACTGGGTTGAGAACTCAGTTTTATTACTTAATAAAGCATTGAAATAGCAATTCATATTTTTTAATCTAAAGACTTTATTGCATCTTTTATTCTGTCACTGCTATAACTTTTTCACTTACTTAGATAGGAGCTAGTTAGTGAAACAATCATTCAGAATCCTGTCACTGTATACAGAGATTTTGTGTCCCAAACCATTTTACTTTAATTACATCCTATCATTTCTTTTTGTCTAGATATATTCTGAATTTTAATTTTATCACCCCAAAATGATGGTATTGCTATTTTAAATTTCTTTACCTCAAATGTGACTTTAAAAAATAAAATGATATATTCTTTAATTATCCCTTGCATACACCTAGTTTTTGGATTCACAATATTAATTTGAAAACAAACTAAAATAAAAATGAAACTGTAGCTTATCAAAATAGTATGTTACATTGTCAACCTAAAAATAGTGATAATTAGAATATATGGACCCTAGATGTGAAACTCTCTAAAAATATATTCCAAATGTGATTGAGTCTGCTAACACCTCAAAGCAAAAACTGCAAAATATATTTAAAAATCACCAGCCACCATTTTAGAGCCAAAGAAATGTTTATCCATCATTAATTTTATAACCTACAAAGTTTCGTATAATTACCTTGAGGGAATTAGGGTCTGTTTTATCAGGATTTAGCATTCATTTTTGTTTATTTCAGTTAAAAACACTTACTTTTCGTTGTTTCTCTGTTGAAGTCAACTTTGTTATCAGAACAGTACACCTCCAAGTGAACAACTGTTATGTACCACTTTACCACAATAAAGATTCTGCTCTTCATTGTTTCACTGGAGTTAATAGTAACTGTTTACCTTAACAGAACTTATTTCTCTTCATTTTATTTGTACCATCTGTCACTATGATTCTGTTTGTACAAAGTACATCTAGTTTATTGTAATATAAATAGGTAAGCACAGAGAACACTGAGTCCAATTTAATTCAACTGAATTCAATTTAGTTTTGTATACCTAGAGTGCTCAATTAAAAAATAAAGTGAATGAGTGAAGTGTAAAAATGGAAACATATGAAAATTGATCACATATACTAAAGAGGAATGCTATATCATAAAATGTTTCCTTTATTATTTATTCTCAGCATACAATTCCACCTTTCTTTTGTGTTTTTCACTCACAAGCATGACCAAGCTTTTTATGTATATTTGGGTTTTATTATATAATATTTGTTTACATTTATTTTTTTCTTACCTTTTGGGTGTTCCTCCCCCCTGCCTATTTCCCCCCTGTTCATTCCATCACATCTTTCACTGCCAGTTATCAGTCAATTTTTAGCCCAAACAAGTCTATAGCAGGATTTTTATATTTTTTATAGGTGATTTAGATTAGTGAAGACCATTATACAGCAGCCAACTTAGTGAAGTAGCTGCAATGTAACATTGTCAAGTCACTACGCTAAGTTAATGTCCACTGGAATTGTGGAGCACAAACAGCGAACGAGCAGTGGGCAAATGGGCTAGTTACTTGGGGCATATACTTATCAACCATATCTATGCTGTAATAGTCTCTGACATTAAAACTTTATTCCTTTGGTGGAAGTGACAAAGTGGATCTTTGTCTTAGTTCAATTGAAATCCACTGTCTCTTCTGCCCCAATATTTTCTGCCTCACTTGTGTTTTTATAAAATTACTGGATTCTAAATGTTTCATGCACAAAAAGTGTCATGTTTTGAGCTGTTTAATTAGAGATGAAGCAAATTAATACAATTTTTCTAGATAATATTTACAGAATCTAAGACACTTCACAGGATTCTAAGATTTGATTGATGACACTTTTCTTCTGCCTTGTTTGCCTGATGTTCAAATTGCTCAAGATCTACAGGAGAACTGAACATTTTGTCTTTACAGGAAAACAACAACTGCAAATATCTCTTACCCAGAGTTGAGTAAAGTACTTTTATAAATCTAATCTATAAACCAACTAGGGCATTTTTATTCCCAATTTAGATACTGGGGTCTAATAAATCTACTTTACTGTTGTAGCTGTACCAAATTTTCAAAGTGTTTTTCTCAGTGGCTGTCAAATTTGACTGTATTGTTTGGATTATTAAAGAGAGGCATCTACAACATGATAATAGATACTGTTGACAAGATATCTTAATCTTTCCTGTTGAGTTTTATTTTACAAAACAGTCATTTACCTTATTTGGCTGAGAAACTGAGAGACATATTTTCTCTAAACTGATTATTTAATATTCTGTTAGTTGTCAATGCTGAGAATATATTGATGTCATAGACAAAAGTCATTTAGGCCACAGATTATTAAGAAAAAGTTCTTTATAGAAAAAGAACATTTGCTTTTTTGACAAAAGACAGACTCATGAAATAAGAAATCATATCAGAATACAAAGATCAGAACTTGGAAAAGCAAAATTATTGGTTAGTTTGCTCTGAAGTTGAGTTGTTAATTGATGACACAACATTTAGTCATATTACTAAGACATTTTTACATTATTCAAATACACCTCATATAGGCTTAAGGAAAAAGGTTTCCAGCAACTCAAATGTAATTATTTTATTTTTTCTATATTAGCACATTATATAATAAAGTATATATTTACTTATATCAATGCAAAGATACATGATTTGTAAACAACTGGTTATTTTCTAATTTATTATACATTGCTGGATAGTCCAGAAATAATTATGTAGTCATATTTCACTTCAGTTACATCACAATAATTTTATTGTATTCTGAATTAGTAAGATATAACTTAAAGAGCTTTGTATATATAATATATATTTGCAATTAACACATTTACACGTATGAAACTAGACAAAAAAAAAATTTAACCTACCAGAGAAAAGGTATTTCCTTATGAGTGGTAGTAAATAGAGTATTAGATAAGAATATAAATAATAATAATAATAATAATATACTACTCTAGAAGTTATTTACATAAAGAAGTGATTTCTTTTTTTTTTTTTTTTTGGCAAGGCTAACAAATTTTTTGATTTTTAATCTGCATTATAGTTATAGGAGAAGTATCTTAGAAATCACTTTGGAGTCAAAGAAATATGGAGGGTTTAAAAAGCAAATTGCTTTGAAATGATTTAGGATGGCAGGAAAGTTGAATGAATGTTCTTAGCAAACTATGGTATTATATAGAGGAAGAAACAGAGACAGAAATGCTAAGTGAATTTACTTTAATATTAAATACCTAGCAAGTGGCAGAGCCAAGATTTTTACTCAAGGCAGCATCCTGTGAATCAAAAGTGCTCTCTGAAAGATAAGAAAGATAGATCATGAATTATTCTTTGAGGTCTCCAGATAAAATGGCTCAATTTCCTTTTTGTTATAATAGATGGTATGAATATTTGTGTCTATTTAACTACTGATTTTCTTTTACTCACCTTTCCTATACTGCATTACCAGTAGTATAATATTTTTTCAAAAAATACACTTTCACATACAAACACCAACATTTAACACTTATACATACACTTGTACATGTATATACATAAATGCATCTATATAGTCTAGGGTTCTTCCATCTTTCGCTATTGCAAATACAAATTCTCTCAGCCACTCTATGGTACTTTGTCCTTAGGCAATTGTTTATGGAGTGCCTGCCCCCACTCTTTTAAGGCAGCATTAGCTTTTGTGTACAACTAATGAAGAATATCTTTTACTTGGCACATGTATTTAAACTTTCCTAAGGTTGTTACAGAACCCCTTTCATTAACCATGCAAATGTTTTCTTCAGTTCTAATAATATAAAACACTTAAAGTTTCCATACTAATTGTTTCTTCTTTGCATTTCATTTGTTCCATTAACTTCATTTATCTCAGAGTATTATTATGTCTTCCATTTTATAGCAGTATTTTAGTTCATCTCTGAATATTAAATAAACAAAGAAGAAAAAGACAGTCACATTATTGATAGAATTAATATAAAGAAAATTTAAAAACAGTATGATATAAAGTGTACAGTTTTTAAAAGGCTTTAACCTGACTTTTTTTTTTTTTTTAATATAAGTAGGACGTTAATGAGAACTCATTGGGCTGCAATTAGTCAACAAAACAAAGCTGAGGAGGCATTAGTTGATGTGGGCAGAAAAAAGAGGTTTCCTTTTTGAAAATTTTAAAACCCTGTGCACATTCAGTGGGTGCTTCCACTTAATGCATTGTCCAAGTATTTCCTGCACATCCAATTTTTATGAGAACCTTAAAAGGTTTCTAGTAGACAGTTTAATCACATTTCCTCTCACCACTTGTAAGTGTGCTTCATATATGGAGGTCATTGCCATAAAAAGGGAATTTGTTTGATTTTTAAATGTGCTTTTTCATTTTCATATTTTTTCCAGTGGGAGGACATGGAGATTTGGTCAATATTTTGGATCAGATAACATTTATAAACTTAGACGCTTGCTTTTTGTTAAATGTGAGCTATCATTAATATGTGCAAAACACACATTTGTGTAAGTCTAAACTTAGCTTACTTTCTCCCATGTCCTCCAAAGGAATTAATGGCTGGATATTAATATATGAGTTACATCAGGACAAATGTTCACAATCCTGGTGAGATATATATAAGTGTGTGTGTGTGTATATATGTAGTCAGATGAAGTAATCTTTAAAAAATGGTTTCATGAGTGTTTTTTTGCTCATATTTCTTTCAATGTTTTTTATACCTAATACCCTAAATTTGCAGTTTGAAAGGATACAAGGAATGAAAACAGAGTTTTGAACAGAAAAGCAAGCAGTGTCCTCTACAGGTCTCATTTCCACCTGCAAATACTCTTTAGAGAAGTGTTCACTGCCACTGTCACTGACTGGGCATAGGAAAGTACTAGATCAAAATGACTCTTCTTGAGAGATATTTTTAACAGGAACAATGGCTGAAATAAATTTTGGTCATTTTGTGAAAACTACTCAAAATGATCTTTAAGGTCACAAATGGTGTCACAGTTTTGAATCGCCGTATCCTTGGAATAAGAGCCGAATGTGAAATAGCATTACTTTTAGGGAAAATAAGTGTACTGTATCTCTGATATGAGTAGCACTCTCCATGTCCATGCAGGGCTACAGCATGCTATAAGGAATATAGGGACTATAATTCAGTTAAAAGACCATGCCCACATTACATATGGTGAATTTCTTCTAAATATTATCAGCAAGCAAAGACAATACTTTTCATTTTAACCACATAGCTGTCAATTAATAGTATGAGATATAAGCACCCATTTGCTATAGGACTCGGTTTTACATAGAAAATAATAACTCTCGGTATTATACTTGTATTGCTGCCAGGAATTACAAAGCTTTGTGCAAGGTACACAAAAATTCTGTCTTTTTGTCCCTAAGTTCAATATACCTCTTCTTGTTAAGACTAGATAATAGCCCAATCCTAGGCATCTACATAAAGAATGCAAAACTTGAGTCCAAAGGGAGATACCCACACATACACATATATGTATATATGTAAATATGTATATATGTGTGTGTATACTCCTATGCTCATTGTAGCAGTATTTGCAATAGCCAAGTTGCTGAACCAACCCAAAGATAGTGGCATAGATTGAGAAGAATAACAATGTAGAACTACTGAACTAATTTAAAAATTGATAATTTAATTGAAAAATGATTACATTTTACCATTTCAGACAAAAATGAAAGAGCTAGAAGAATTATGTTAAGTAAAATAATCCAGAAAGAGAAAGTCAAATACTCATAGGTTTCACTTGTGTGGAATTTAGAGAAACAATACAAAGATGAAGTACCCTACAGTGGTAATACCTGATTGGAGAAATTCACAAGTTAGTGGTTAAGTTATTAATAAGGGCTACCTGTGAGGTATTTTGTAATTGTAATTTTGATAGCACAGGTTTTTAAATTGTTTTTCATGTGTAATATTAAAAAGTAAGCCGTTGCTATTTAAAAAGTATGATTAAAGATAAATACATTGAAAGTATCAGAATTATGTCATATAACAGTTCTAAACTTTTTGTTTAAGTTTAGAAGATGGAGTCAAGAATGCTTTTTTTTAAAATTGTCAATGACTGTAAAACTTGAGTTATAAGTACCACGCACTACCATTGCGCCACTGGAGCCGCTAAACTTGAGTTATACTTGGCCTGACATGGAAATATATTCACTATGGAAATAAAATTCCTTCCATGTGATTTTAAAAATCAATATGTATTATTCTTTGCGGTACAAATCACCAATGTGTTCTGAGAACATGACCTGTTATATACAAAGGTCCAACGTAGAGTATATGAACCTGTGGTTATACATACATACATATATATATATATATATGTATATAATTATCTTCATCAACATCAGCAACCTGTCACCTACATAACACAGGAGTTGGTGAAATTTTCTTGAACTTGGAGAATTTTCAGAGTAGTTCCCTAATTTATATTTAAAATTAAGGTACTTAAGACCTCAATAGCTGACTTGCCATGAACAAACAGCAAGTGTATATATAGGAAACCGGTGGAAATATATGAGTCATTAATTCCAGTCTAGTATTCTTTCCTCATAGTTATAAGTGCTGAGAATAAATAATATACTTATTTTTTGGAATAAATAATATATGCTACTCTGTGCTAATTTGTATCCACCCCTACTCATTCATGGCCAGCACAATTATGAATTTGAATAAAATATCATTGAATTTTGCCAGTGGTGGTTGTCATGGACACTTATTTTCTAGCTTAAAGTGTCATTTACTAAGTCTATACACTGAGTTGTGTTCCCTCAAGATATATGTTTAAATTATGACCCTAGTAACTTAGAATTTGGAGTCCAGGTCTTTAAACATATACTTAAATTAAAATGGGATTATTAAGGTGAACTTTAACCTTATGGATGGTGTCCTTATATGAAGAGGAAATTAAAATATAAATACATACAAAGTGAGAAAGATTAAATATAGTCTGTTATGAGAGAAAGATGAAGACAATTCTTTAGTTACAGCTGGTGGCATCAGGACCTCCAGCCAGTTTGGCCTGTGGGGGCCGCACACACCCACTGCACACCCACCAAGCACTCTGTGCCATCAAGCTGACTGGTATGAGGGGCTCAGGTATTGGCCCAGGAGACCTGGATGGGACCAGCACGCAGGCAAGATAAGATCCATTCAGGGTCAGGGAAAATGGGGTGCAGGAGGTCTTGCCATTTCACTCTCACTCCATTTAGTCCTCAGGAGGAATAAGAAAAACAAGCATTGCAACAGTGACATAGAACGTGTGAGGAGCCACATTGGGATCCTGACAATAAAACTGGGCAGGATGCAGGAAAAGGATCATCATAGATACATGGTGGACTGGAGAGACTACCAAGGTGAAGATCTATCACAGAACTGTACCTACAAACTCATCAGGAATGAATGAACCAAAACCCCATTTTGGTACATGCCACTCAAGAAAACAAGGATCCCCTCCCCACACCATGGGAAATGAAGCCCATGAAGTTGGGGAATTGGCTCCACAACAAATCTGCAAAGGGAGAGAGTGGACATCATCCTCAAAGGCCATTGGTGGATGCCTACCCTCTCTGAAAAACCTCATTACAGAAAATGACTGGGAGCAAGGCCTCTCCAAGCCAGAAGGCAGAGCTGCAGGGTGAAGAGGCAATAGATATTCAGGGAGAATAGACTGGAACGGGTAGCCAGCAATGAGAAGAAATTGTTAAACCTCAAATGAGCATGGACAGTGTACCCAATGCAAAACTGAGACTACAATCCTTTACGCCAGGAACACAGTCTCTCAGCTGTCAAATGGACACAACCACAGAGAAGGAAGAGAAACCAATAACTGAACATAAATCATCAAACAACAAGAGAGGAGTCTGAGTGAAGGATGGATCATAGGGGTTGGGGTGGAGGAGGCATTCCAGCAACCATTTATCTATGTAAGAAATTTAAAAAGAAAAAAGAAAAATGAATAATAATAATAATAAAAAATAACAATGAAATTTAAAAAAAAAAAGCTATCAGAAGCTACCCAACCAGTTGATATTTCATTCTTTCAGAATTATAAGAAAATAAACTTGCTATTTAAACCATCCAGTGAGTGAAACATTGCCATAATAATCCTCGCAAAAAATACACCAGATTCTTCTGAAGATTTTATCATTCTCAGATATGAAAGTCAAAACTATTTATTTCAACTCTGGTGAAAAGGTTAGTATCTTTTCCTCCAATGGAGGAATTTTGTTATTTTCCTTGAAATAGCAACCATCTGAGAGTTCAAGGAAAACAGTAATACCTGGAAATCACCCTTTACGAAACTGTACAAATGCTACACTTTCCTAGCTCTGTCCTTTGATACTAAGTGTGAATACTTCTTAGGAAACTCTTTATGTGCAATCTTACTAGGAATCTGTTTATCTAACATGACTAAAGAATGTTAACTCACATAAGATAAAGACTATCCCCAAGTACTTAGCACAAGCACTTGGTTTGTGGCACATGTACGTGTCTGATAAGTGCTCCTGGGCTTAGACAGAAACCTCCACATAAAGCTGATCTGAGTACCTTTGCTGTGTAAATGACTGCTTTGGTGGAAAAACATTCTCCTAACATGATCTTTTAAACACCTCAATAATTAAATTTGTTTGGACAGTCTCCAGGAAGGCCTAACACATGCCAATTTATTATAGCAAAAATTCCAGAATGGTAATTCTGGATGCTGCTTGTAAAGATCATCCTTGGTACCAGAAAATTAATTAACAGAGCAATGCAAATCTTAATCCACGCAGCTTACAAGAGGAAAACCCAATTAGAATGATATTATATTCATTAAAAGAAAATAAGATGTTTGGATTGAAAGCCTAGTGATATAGTATGAGTTACAAATGGGACATGTAGTGGGAAGGAGAAGGGGACCTGCCCACACAGGGTGACTGCAAATAATTACTCTGAGACACTGGGAAGGTTTCTTTGAGGTTACTTCAAACACTTTTCAACTCATTGAAGAAATAAAGGAACAGCTTAAAAAGGTGATGATTCTCCACCCCACCCCACCCCCCCCCCTTGCATAATACACAGTAGTCAGCAGAGGGAAGAGAGATACTGCATTTGGGGAAAATGAGTTAAGGAGCACCAGGTTCTCCATTACTCTGCAGTCAGGGAGCAACATGCAATGCTGAACCCATGCACCTTTATATCAGGAAACTGGATTCCCAGAGGAACGTCATTAATTCAATTAATGTCACATCTGAGAAAAGAAGACTTGGAAAGAAAAGTCATCCTGGAAACCTATCAATGCATCTCAGATATTGCCATTGCCATGTGATTCGGATGTGTAGATAATAGATAAATGAAGTTCTATAGAGAATGAATGGTAGTTGAATTATCATATCTAGAGGAAAAGATCTTTTTAAGAATTTAGAAATGTGTTAGGATATATTATGATGTGATTGTTTATTTTATTATGTGTTGTTCTATTAAAATGCATTTGTATGGTATAAGGGATTTGATAAAGGGGACGTAAACAATTTAGGAATCAACCATCTGTTATTAATGATAGTCAATGTGTCATAAGGAGAGAACATACAAAATTGACTAAACAAGGTCAAATAAAGAAAAGTGATAGATAAAAAGTGATAGATACCTGATTGTGTCAACCACAAATAAAAATAATGGGAAGTTTATGCCATAGACTGTTTTAATGTGAAAAACAAACTTAGCTAAATCTTTTCATTGTGACCCTCTACACAGGGCATAAGAAATATATAGAGATTGTTTAAAATGTTTAATGATTGCATGTTAGGAACACATTCTATGTGCTGTATATTATAGATGCAGTGCGGAGACATGAATGTAGATGTAAAGGAAGGTCTTCAAGACTCTACATTCAGAGTTACTGGATTTCATCATTGGAAGGAATCAGACTATATAAATAAGATAGATTTCATGAAGAATGTCTAAAATAATATTTTTAAATTCCCGAATGAGCAGTCATCTATGATAACAGTAGAGTTCTTAGTCCACTTAAATTATTATAGAATAAAATATTGATAGTTGAACTAACAGTAAATAGACATGGTTTATACGTTTTAGTTTTATGACTTGTATTTGTTATAACTCCTTCACAATTTTGAGTCAATGGCTGAACTATTTGAAGTTTTGGGTTTTCTTTTTTTCCAAAACTTTTTGTCTATATATGTGCTATTCATTTTTTATGTATGCTACTTGGTGAGTTTTGAAAAATATTCAGGGCTTATGCACTGTATTATAGGATGCCAGTTTATCCTGTAGAATATTGCATTCTCTTAGTCCAAATCCCTACAGACTTAAGTAATAATATAATTATAACTGCCAACTTCTAAATTTCTAAGATGTTTTCACTCTGAGCTGTGAAATCCTTTATTATTTAACATACCTGTAGATAAATCTATTTTTCTTTTTGTGTGCATTTTTAGTGTGAGGTTTTGTTTGTGTTAAGAATGTAATATTAAAGTACTTGAGAGTGATTATACACATTTCCAGTTATATTTTGTTTTTTATTAGAACATGAAGAATTTTTTATAGATTTTTGTAAATGAAGAGCTTATACCTTTATAAAATCTAATTTTAAGTAACATTGTTTCTAGCATCAAAATGCTTGTGTTTAGAAGTCAACTTAGAATATATAAAAATGTTAGAAACTGTATTTTGAGCTTTTTTAGATTTTTCAGTTCACAAAAAGCTTGTGTTTACTATGCTATATATTTGCAAACTAAAATACTAGGAAAGATACTTTGAAATGGGAATATTTTGTTATACTCAGAGCAGTGCTGCCTGAAGGAGAAACACTGTTTTTAATCAGGACTGATTAAGACTACTTGAGACAAGATATAAATATGTATTAAAATATAATACTGGCAAATAATTTGATGAAAAGTACAGAGAGTGATAAATTACAGGCATTTGTAAAAGAAGCATTTTCTGTGAGAAACAGATTTTTAGTGGCTCATGGTTTGTTGTCCTCAAAGCGTTCCAACCAAAGGAGTTTCCAGAAGGCTTTTAAATAACACAAGTTGAAATTGATATTGCTTAAGAGAGTAAATCTGTGGTGGTCAAACATGTTAAGGATAAAATAAAATTTGAGAATGGTAGCCATTTAGGTTGCAGGATTTGAGCATAAGAGGTTGTCTCTTTTCTTCTTGGATGTCACTTTCTTTCCTTGACTCTCCTGTGTCCTATGTTAATTCTGTGCCAATAGGAATACCTTCTTTGGGGATCTGATCTTAGGTTGAAAGCTCATTCCAAGAATAAGATAATACAGGAGGGTCCAATCTCTTAAAAGCCTTTTAAAACATAAAATTATTGGCTTTCATTGATACATTAGGCACTGTGTTTAAACTGCAATTCATGAAGCAACAGTTTCATGAAAGAGGTTATTGGTAATGAAGGGGAAAGTATTCTGGGAATACATTAGTTTTTTGTTGATTCCCCTTTGGAGTTTGCGTTTGCCCTCAAAAGCCTTGGAATTTTGCTTTTGTACAGCAGTATTAGAGCAGTCCATTGCCAACAGTTGGTCTCTATGGTGAATGCCAAAAAATCAACAATTAGACACTGTGGGCTAGTTGAGCTAGTTACTTAGTGTCTCAGCTTCCTTATCTATTAAAATAGAAATGTATAGTCCATACATTCTGTTGGTTGTTATGATGATTATAAAACAAACAAAGCCATTTGAATTACTTAAACCAATGTTTGGCACATAGTATTCAATATTACCTATAAATATAAGTATTTTACTTGAATTTGTATGTTAAAATAGTTCCAATCATACAGAACTAGCTATGTTGAAGGACTTGGTTAAATATTGTCTTTATTCAATTTATAAAGTTAAATAGTTGAATCCCAAATTTTCATATAAAACTCTTATGAAACAGTATTTACAAATAATTATATACACAACTAAAAGATGTGCTGTAGTTTTCTCATTTCACTTTTTCTCTTTATTCAAGATTTGGTACATTTAATTAGTTCTCAATCATGTGCCAATTTTATAATTATGTGTAGTAACCAGGCATAGCACATCTTAATATTAATTCTTCAAATTTGTATGATTATACCATTTCCCACACTTCAGATGACACATCTACAAGAATCTATATATTCAGCAGCTATTTAATCTTTTTTTGAGTACAGTTTTTAGTTTTCTGAATCATGATCTATTCACTGTTATATCCTCAATTTCTGACTTGAGCGTAAAATATTTTAGTCTCTTTCTTCTCTAGAGATGCCAGGAGAAATTTAAATAATGTGTAATTAAAAACTGATAAACATACAATTCTATTTATTTCTAAACATTTAATGAGTTTTTTTAAGATAAAAAAATTAACAAGATAGTAAAACATGACCATCGCAGTAACAGCTATTTTTGGTTATGTTATTTTATTCTCCCAAGGAAAATAGAAAGGAGAATGTACTTTGATTGGTTGTATCATCAAAAGAAAAGATAAAATATGAATCTGAGGAATGTCAACTTGCTCATATGTAATTTAAGAGTGGCAAATTAGAATTATCTGCAGTACTAGCAATAGGAACAGATTGCATTATAAATCATCATATCATTGACAGACAATTACATATAAAACTTTCCAAGCATGAAGCTGTGGCAATGTTTGTCTACCAACAAAATTATTCAAACCAAAAACTCAGCGTGGATGTGAGCATAAGGAAGCTACCTCTTGGTGAGTTGTTCAGATTAATGTCTCCTAAGAACTTCCTCTTGTACATCTCCAGAAGAATCATGAAAATTAATGATAGAAAATGCCTATTAATGCTCATTGAGTGTTGTTCTTCTGTCCATTCAGAAGTAGTTCAAATATAGTCATTTTTAGGTGGGAAATAAAGTCTTTTTAAAATTAAAGCAGAGAAATAGTTTTGGAGATGAAGAAGAAATAATTTATTTTTTTAATTCAAAATGTAAAATTTGCAGTTACAAGTAGAATATAACTTATATATTCAAAAACTTTTGGGTAAATATGAAATTGATATTTTTTTTACTTATAAGCTCGTATCACATTAATTTCTATTACAGCATTATTTATTTTTTTAGTGGTGGCACATATGTCTCTCACACTATGTTTCACATCTATTATTTGGGCAACTTCATATTTTTCTTGTTCATTTGTTTGTTTTTCCTAAATCCTTCAGATAAATGAGAGCATCCTATACTTTTCTCTTCTTTCTGGCATATTTCTGTTAGCATGATTCTTTCTAGCTCCATCCATGTTGTTGCAAATGACATAAGGTTGTCTTCTTTGATTGATACATAATATTCCATTGTGTAAATATACTGCATCTTTTTCAGCTATTCATCAGTTTTGGGGCATTTGGGTTGTTTCCATATCTTGGCAATTGTAAATAGTGCTGCAATAAATATGCATGTACAGTGTCCTTATGGATTATGGATTTTGTATCATTTGGGTAGATTCCCAGTAGTGGGGTTGCTAAATTTAATTGTAGTTCTACTTTCAATTGTTTGAAGGTCTTCCACACAGCCTTCCACAGTGACTGGACCTGCTTGCACTCCCACCAGTGTAAGAGTGTTCCTTTTCCTCCACATCTGCTCCAGCACTTGTTGTTGCCTATTTTTGTTTTTGTTTTAGATGTGGCCATCCTTACTGATGTAAGATGGTATTTCGGTGTGGTTTTGATTTTCATTGTCCTAATTATTAGTGATGTGAAACACTTTTTCATAGCCTATTGGTCATCTGTATTTCTGCTTTGGAGGGTGTCTTTTTAATTCTTCTCCCCATTTTTCAACTGGGTGTTTTACTTTGTTTTTGTTAACTTGTATGAGTTCTTTGTGGATCTTTGTTATCAGACCCTTATCACTTGTATAAAGGGCAAAATTTTCCTCATAGTTGGTTGGGTATCTGCTTATTTTGTTTATTATCTCTTTTGCTGTACAGAAGCATTTTAGTTAAATGTAGTCCTAGCTGTTTATGTTTTCCTACATTTTTTTTTTTTTTGCCAGCTATAGATGTGTCCAGAAATGGATTTCTGAGTTATAATGCATGGAAGGTTTTTCCCAGGTTTTCCTCTATGTATTTTATGATTCCAGGTCTTACATCCAAGTCTTTTATCCATTTTGAGTTGGTTTTTGTAAAAGGTGTGAGGGATTTGTTCTGGTTCATTTTTTTGCATGTCTTGATCCAGTTTTCCCAGCACCGTTTATTAAAGAAGTGGTCCTTATTCCAATGTAAGTTTTTTGTCCCTTTGTCAAAGATTAATTGCCACCTATATGCGGTTTTATTTTTGGGCACTCAATTCTGATCCATTGGTCTGATTGTCTGTTTTTGTATCAGTGTCATGCTATTTTAATTATTATGACTTTGTACTACAGCATTATTTCAATAGTCCTTTGTTAATCACAAGATTGAGTATAATGAATTAAAGAAGTGGTATGGTTTCTCTCTATGAAAAGAAAAATATTGGCATTATTCATATAAGACAAATTAAGTCATCTTTAGGCTTAGTTGGTGAAGTTTTAAAGCATTTGCAAAATTCATATAAAGATGTTTTCTCTTAATTGCAATATACATGTGGTAACATTTTAAACTTAATATTCAAAAAATTGATAACTTTATGAAAACTTCTACCTGAGTACAATAACTTTTGTGCATTTCAGGATATTTTAAATGACTGTACAGTATCATTAGTATTAGTTTTACTAGCTAGCCAGTTTCAGTGCTTTGAAGTATAGGAAACTTTCAGACAACAACCTACTCTGTATTGCTATTTTTTTGATAAGGTAGTCTTTCCTTTAGGTGTGAGATTTTATAAGATATAAAAGATGTTCATTTTCAGGAAAAAATAAATGCATTCCATTGCAAAACTACCATCTTTTGGGTTTTTATAGTCTCCCCATATCTTTGTGAGTTTTTTCCAGATATTCTGGTTTCCTCTCATGTTCCAAAGATGACAGGTTAGGTTTGTTGATGTGTCTTTACTGTGTCATCTAAGTGAGTGGAACTGTGTTCCATCCTGCAATAGAAGGGTTCAGTGTTGGTTCCAGATGGTGTCCTGAGCAGGATGAGCTTTGACCACCCAAAATTTAAACGGAAATAAAGTAGGTGGAGAAATGAATGAAAGAATGTGAGCAAAGTTTTGTTTTATTAAATATTAGGAAGTATTGGGGCCTTTATGTAGAAATTGGTTGTAATCAGAAAAAATGTCATAGGGTTATAACAATTAATGTCTAGTAAAAGTTGCTTTGTTCCAAATCATTTTGCTTAAAGTCAGTGTCCAAGAACATATCAAAGATCTTCAGTAAACACTTAATATGATTTAGTCTTTTTTTCTAGTATGTTTAAATGTGTGTTTTTCCTTTGCTTGATGGAAACAATATATTCAATAAATTTTAGTTCCATTAAGCCTTCAACAAAAAATGACTTTGTTTTGATTAAGCAAACTTTACAAACTTCATGTAAGAGGGTCAGATACAATAAATACAACACTTCATTGTATTTTGTCAGCTGGAGATGACACAGAACCTACTCAAGGTGACTGAATTTTTTGCTAGTAAAGGCGACTTTTCCTAAATCTAATTATTTTTTCAATCTTTAGATATATCTTATTTCTTACATTAAAAAACCTTCTTTCATAATTACTATATTACAGTAAAGAAATAAGTTTTAAATGCTATCCTATATTCCTAATTTATTCATTTTCAAAAATACCAATTATCTAAAACCTTATAACTGATCAGTTTTCATTTTCCAAGGGATTTTCTGTTATACATTATATGATGTAGGATTGTTTGTCAGGTAGAGAATTTTACAAGATGAACTAAAAACTTGCAACAATTTGTTGAGTATTTATTTTAGAGTAGCTGTGCACAATTAAACTCAGGACACTTGCTCATCAGTTTGGCTTATAAAGGATCTCCATTGCTAAATTCTGAGATTCATATTCAGGTGGTACTTAAATACATCCATGACTGAAAATTCCCAGAATATTGTATAAACTAGCTTCATCATAATTGTTGAGTCATTTTTATACGAAGAGGCATTTTTTAAAGGACTGATTGAAAATATAAAAGCATTCTGAAGGTTATTATGTTAGGATGCCTTTGATTTTGGGAAAAAAAAATTTGTTATTGTTGTTCTAAAAATTATTGCTCACTTGAAACAGTAATTCACTCAATAGAATCGATTTGGAACAAAAACTGCTACATAATTTTCAATATATACATGTTACTTATGTTATTTAAGGGCAGAAAACTGCATAATTTTATATTACATGGCTTGGGGATAGGTGATCTGTGTTTTCTTTCTGCTTCAACAATTGCCTGTGAAAAAGATGATGAATTGTGAGGTGGTTACAGGCTTTAATTTTTTGATTGAATGAAGGGATGGATTGTATTTATAGAAGGTCATTCAGCTCCTGTGGGGAAAGTTATTAATATAAGAAATTATGTGCTGAGGTAAACCACCTCAGTCAGACAGTGAAATTCATCATTCAAGACTTGTTTAGGGACATGCAAAATACACTGTAAATCGAGTGTCTCCCTTTCAAGGAGATTAATGGTACAGTTCGGAGATCTTCAAAAATTTGTGATGAGTCCTGAGGATTAGTGACAATCAGAATGTAGTTATTTTTTTCTTTTTTTCACTTCAAAACCAAAATAAATTTGAGATAATGCCTTTCATTCTTGTTCTGTATATCTTGCTTGAAAACACAGGGGAAAACTCTCTGCCCCTATCATCCTTGAGTAAAATTTAAAAGTACTCATCTTAAAATATGTGAGTTTATTAAGTAGAGTCTCTAAGCAGGAAGAGAGTGTATATAAATAAATGCAAATTGTGTTTAGATGTCAAGCATATGTCTTTCTGAACAACAGCATTTTAATATATATTTTTGGAATAATATATTAAGGATCACAACATATGATTTAAGTTAGCTAAGGGGTAGCAATGATATTAATTATATGAATATGTTGAAAATAATGTTTAAAAATGAAAATAATGCTGGTTTTAATTTTTTATTTCTTTTTAAAAATTTAAAAAATTTATATATATATATATATATATATATATATATATATATATATATTTCACATCATTGTAATCCCTGGTGGGTCACCCACCACCTCCCTTCCATTGCTGTTCCAGCTAACCCACTCCCACTCCCCCAAGTTGTGTATTTTCACTTTGTTGTTCATATATTAGTGAAACAATTTGGTTTCTGTCTTTCTTCTTCTGACTTGTTTCTGCCAATATGATTTCTTCATTCCATGTTGCCATAAAATCGTCAAATCTGTTGCTTTTAATTGTGTAATATTCCATTGTGTATATATGGCACATATTTTTCATCCAGTAATCTGTCTTGGAGCATTTTGGTTGTTTCCATGTCCTTGCAATTATAAATAGTAATGCTGATTTTCAAATAAAAGGGAACAGTATTGCTGTTACATAGGAGTAACATGCTCATATTAATTAATTAGAACTGATTTTGTATCATCTCTTCTATGTCAAGTTATTTAACCTCTAACAATTTAATATAAAAATTCCTAGTCACCTTCCGTGACAGCAGGCCAGGGAGTTATTACCACAGGGAAATAACCATTCAATGGTAGTTTTATTGTGAAACAATGCTTTTCCACTGGAGTGTATTACAGACTATTCTTTTCTGCAACCTGTCTGAATGAAACAATGCCATATTTACAGTACTTTCAATTAACTATAATAGATCTATGAGTCTGTAAATGCCAATACTTTGTATGGTCCCAAGCAGAATTTGAAATTGAAAATAATGAATAATTTTATCCAAAAACAAATCTTAAGAATCTATGACTTGCTAGCAAGTACACAGCAGTAGGACACCAAGGGGAACTCGCATATATAAACCACCATGATTTTCCACAGAAAAATTATTTTAGCACATTTGAAGAAAAAGAGATAAATTAATGACCTGGATTTTAGACAAGTTGGTTTTATAATGTGTGAAGGAATCCTAGATGGAATATTTACAAAATTTAAGAATGTGGAATGAAGCCTACCAGGATATTTTTTCTGATGCTTTAACTTCAGATGTCATTATTTATAGATGTATAAGAGATAATTAAATTATGGAATTGCCACCCAAGATTATAGACTTGAGCCAACATCAAGGTTCCAAATAGGAAAGAAGCTGTCAAGTAAACTGAAATGTAAAGAGCTATTGGAGAATTGCAGGATTAGTGTTATGTAAGAAAAAGAGAAGAAAGAATAGAGATGGTTTTCTGGAATAATGTTTTTTCAACTGCTATAAAAGCTGAATTATAGTGGAGGAGAATGATCATTTCAAAGTATACCACTGGAGAAACAGTGGAAAAGACAGGGTTGAAAATATCAGCAAAGTTAGATTAATTATAGGTAAATTCATTTTACCATGCTCAAAAACCATCCTCATAAATCTTTTACAACAGAAGTGACAAAGTTATCTCATTATTTAGGTCTAAATGCATTTAGCATGTCAGAAGTACTTAGTGGTCTTAATCATAATAAGATAGAAATAATGGGACATTGATTTGATACTTGGGTATGTGTGTATATATATATATATATATTATTTTTCTGCTTACTTTTTCAAGAAGGAAAATGGTAAAATATTATTATGGTAGCTATGTATTAAAACTGTTTAAATGTTAAATTAATACACATTGTTTTTTTCCCTTAGTAAAACTGAATCTGAAAGTTTGTGTCCTTTTACTATCCTGTCCTGCAGAATAATAAAGTAGTAAAAACACACAGTTTGGAAAGATAATCTTAATAAAGGCATGCATACAATTATAAAAAAAAAACAAAAAAACAAAAACTAGAATCAGCTGTGTTGAAATAGATAGCTCCTGGAACCCAAGAAAAGAAATTTAAGAACATTCATACTTGTCAAAGTGGAACAAAGAATGACATAGGTCACACTTCTTCTGTACATTGTGTTTTTCTGTGTCCTCCCTCAAGCTTCTTTTTATGCTTTCTATATTATGTTGTATCACACCTGGTACTAGGCCACAGCTGGTTCCTTGTGGACTCAACCCTTCAATTTCAGGTTTCATTACCAACTGAGACTTTCTCTCTTCTTAGTTTAAATTTCCACGAAAGGATCAGGGAAGAATTCATCTTTTAACACAGTCATATACAACAGTTTTACCAAGACACTAGTCATTTTGGATTCCACTTGTCTGGCTGTCTGAGCACAGCACTTTCCTGAAGTGCCATATTGAGTGAAGAGCTAGACTAAGTCAGAGGAGATTGTATCTGATATATTGGGCTGTCTTCTCAGAGGACTGGATAAAAAAAAGGGATGTATCTTGGATAGTTTATCATATATATGTAAATATATATATATACATACATACACATTTTATATATAATGTGAAAATTAACAATATTGAAACTTACAGAAATTTTCATCTAAATACACAAAATATTATAATAATCTGGTGGTATTTTATAAGAAAATATTAATGTGAATGAAATTAAAGAGTATCTTTTGGTAGGTTCAATCTTACACATGTTTACATGGAAATTTCTCCCAAGAATCTATTCTTTTCAATAAACTGATTTTGCACTGAATCATAATGAATAACTATCATGAAAACAAATAACATGTCAATGCATTTATTTGACCAGAACCCCCTCGAGGTAAAGTCTGAATTTTCATCAAGATTGCAGTGATTAATGTTTCTGATTATGATAATCAAATAACTCATTAGTGATTACATTTCAAGAAGGATTTAAAATATTAAATGTTTCTAGAATGTGGTAAGTCATTTAACTCAGGTTGTTAAATCATGAGGGGAACTAAAATGTTATTATCATGCATCAGTAAAATATTTGTAGGGCAAGGGGACCAAGCTTTTAAATGTCACACTTTGAAAAGGGCCTCATTTCTTTACAGTTCATTATAAAGTGACTTTTGTTATACATGAAGAATAAATTGAACAAAATGTATTGGTTTGCCCAATTGAGCATTAAATGAGTGAATAAAGATTTTAATAAAGTATATATATTTTATTAGTTGATGCTCAATATATGAAGTAGACACCTGTAGTAAGGGAAAGCAGAGACTGACTTTCTTTTTCAAAGAAAACCAATTATAGGCTGTTTTAGTGTAATGAACAGCAGAAAATGAGTTTATGTTATCTTTCAAGTGCACTTTCTATGGCTTGTTTAAAAATTAGTAAATATTTGCTGAATGTGATCTTTATTGGGAAACATACATGTATGTGTTTTCCATCCGTAGGCAAAACTCACTTATTGTGTTCAGCTATTTATTTTCATAAGTTTAGGGGCACTATGCTTTAGAGAGCTCACTAGGGAAAGAAGTTGGAAAGAATGTTCTGTATTTTGAGAAGGTATCTAAAATACCAATTTGTTTAAGAGCATAAAATATAAGTTGATAAAATTTAGTTGAAACTTTTCTTATAATATACTTTTGTCTAAATTGAAAAAAAACATGTATGATGATATTTGACTTTAAAGTCATCAGGTCCTTGTTTTCAGTTTCATAATATATGATGGGCCCTTTCAATCTTCCAGATTCTGAGCATGGAATATTTTATGCAGAACTGAAAAAGGTGTGTTATTAACACATTTGAATATTGAGTCAAGCAGATGGTTTCTTAAGATTTGGTAATAAGTCCCTTCCAGGGAGAATTTTTTTTTTCTCCTATTAAATTGAATGGCCATCTGGACTGAATGAACTAGAGGCTCTAAATCTGGACTATTCATGAATCTTTGTTACTAGCCTCTTGTGCGGCAGTGATCTGGCAATCTGTGAGAATATTAATAAAACCACTTCCTTTAAATTTTGTAAACCTATAATTTAAAATATAGGATTAATATTGATGAACTCTTTATTCCTATTATGTCAAAATAAATTAATATAAATTCTACCCTATGCCAATAAAATTAAATTAAATATATTACCCATTGGTCTCTAAATTTTATTTGATATGTTCTAGTCAGTCTCTGCCTTAATTCACTCAATAATAATAGAAGTTATGAAAAGAATTTCTAACATCTCTTTCAACTGTATTATTCAATGAGTCTGTCAAATGCTGAATTTACCCAAAGGGAAGGGAAATGTTACAAATTCTTACTTGCAAGCACACTTTCATTGCCCAAGTTCCAAGTTCTAAAAATGTTTCAGTGTTACTGAGAGGAATGAGAAAGAGACGGGATAGAACTTAAAAAGAGGGAAGATTGAAAGAAAGGCAAAGAGGGATTCAGAGCAACACAAAGCTCAATGTGAAGAGCATGAATCATATTTACTCAGATTTCCCATTTCTTTTCATGTTGAGTCTCATATGATGACAGCTACCTTATCTGGTTGCTTTTTTTCTACACACACTCCCACCCCGACTCACACACCCCACATGCTATCCCTGGCAAATTAGAGAAAAGTTATGTTTTGTTTTTGAATGAGCCCTGTAACCGCTTGTATTATTTTGGAACATTGTGGATTGTAAGATAAATTTAAACAATAACTTGGCATAGTGATGTGCAAAACCCAACGAATTAGTCTGGATGGTTTCAGTCTCTGTTTATCTTAAGTCTCTTGGCAATAAAAATGGTAAGAAATAGATATCCAGTGAATAGTCTGAATGTCTGAATAGTGCAGCAGATTTAAATTTTTTTCCCTTCACTGAAGGGCAATGAAAAAGCCTACTCATTCTTGTCAGGTTCTTATCATCTAATATTGAATAAATATCTTTTGTAAAAGCGCTTGAAATAGAGAATGCTATATAAGTGCAAAGATCTATGTTTCAATAGTATTGAATTTTAAGTTCAGGTAAGAGAGAGAGAGAGAGAGAGAGAGAGAGAGAGAGAGAGAGAGAGAGAGAGAGCCCTTTCCAATATTTTTTTCCAGAAATTGTGTATTACTTAGATTTGGAAGTGGATTTATTTATCAGTATTATTTGACAGTATTATTAAAATGAGGGTAATATGTTATAAAATAACATAACTTCAAAAAAGTTATAAAATATTTCCTGTGTATTGTTTAATCACCTTTAAATGTACTCCTCTTCCATACCTAAAAGGTGTAATGAATTTAAATATTAATTCCAATTTTCTTGTAGTAAATATATTTATTTTAGAATCAGATTTAGTAAATATGTGACTTTTAACAAGTATATATCTTTCTGTATTCTTTAGAAAGGTATATAGGGGGGAATACAAAAATGCCACTAGATACTACTATTCTTTCAGATTTTATTCTTTTTACCCCTATTTTGAGATATACATGTGTTGCCAAATACATTTAGAAGATGTAGAATTTTGTTAACTATCCACATTTATCTGCCTGTCTAGCTATTTATTTATTTTTTAATGTCCACACTTAATGTGTTGTCAGCCCTTTGAGAAAGACTTTTATTTAAATTATTTTAGCAAAATCACTAAAATGATATTTATTATTTAAAAATATTTGTTGAATGAATTAAAAATTATTTCGGAGACTTCATAAAAGCTATATAATTTTTAATGTTCTTTTTGAAGAGATCATGTTTTCAAATCTATCTTCCTCAAATAATATATATTTCTCAGTGATGCTTCATATTAATATGCACAGTTTCAAAAAGATTTTTTAATTTGTTTACAAAATCTATTTCTGGTTTATTTTTATTTTTTTCTCTTTACTGGGGTAATAGTGACATAAGGATAAATCAGAGGAGTGGTAGTAGGTTATCTAAGTATCCCTGCTCTCTGACCTGAGAATTAAAAGAGAAATACCAGAGTGATGCCACTGAAGTTATACTAGTTTAGAGCTTATAGACAAAGAAATTAATTTAAAGTAGGAATGCATTAGCATTGATTATCTCAATTTTTCCTTGCTTGTTAAAGTACGTTTTTTCAGCAACTCTCATGGCACAATTACAGGGAAAACCATTTTTAAAACTTTGAATGCAATCATATTTCTCATGTGGTTTATTTTCCTCCTTAAATATTTTAATTTATTTTTTTCCAAAAGTCTTTAATTTTTAGAGTAGATTTTTAAAACACTCTAGCATTTTAACATCCACAAACTTAACGGAGAGTTATCCTCCAACTTTGTTGTTGTTGGTTGCCTCATTGGGGTCTTAAATACTCATGTTATTATTATTTTTATTAAAGTAACATTGATTTACAACACTATATGATTTAGAGATATATGATCACACCCCTAACCCTCCAAAGCTTGTCTTTGATATATTATTTTTCTAGAAAATGAAGATATAGTCCAAGAATATCAGATCCTTGATTTTGATCTTTTTCTCACCATGAATAAATGAATATAGGTAGAATAAGGGAGTTAAATTTATAAGTTGGTTTAATAGAGTGAAACACATTTTCAAAGCTATGAGCAAATCAATTGTAAAATCTTAGCTATCTAGCAGTTCCTTTATCAGCTAAATTGACTGCACTCTTTTATATAGGTCTAAAGTTAGATATCAATATTTGGAAAAAATTCGATGCAGTTTAGAGGCATCAAATCCAGTCTATCTCACATACATGCTGGTTTACTTGAAAAGGTGGAGGAGGTACTCGAATCCAACCTTCTCATTTTATAGACAAACATGCTATGAAATGACATAAATAGTGGCAGAAATAAGAATGAAGTCCAAGTCCCTCAGGTGTGATTGGCTCTTCTCTGTATATTCTAGAATATTTATTTTTTATCTAAATCCTTTATTTAAAACTTATAAGTGCACTCAGGTATCCATTTATACTATTTCCATATATTAATTTAAAAATCACAATTTAAACACTCTAAAAAATTAAAATAATACAAAGCACTTGACTTCCCCAAACTTTTTTCCCACACATATTCAAAGGATAGTATGCTGCAATTAATTTACTCAAAAATAAAGCTTTTGGGTTTTTTTTTGTTTTCTACCTTTTTTGTCTCTGTGTATACTATTGCAAATATAACTTCCATTTTTAAGAGAACACTACCATAGTAGAAAAATAATAAGGCATTGATCTTTCTTAAAACTCAGAGGGAGAAGGAGCACAATGAACTGTGGGTGGAGGACTTGTGGTGCCTTGCTAATAGGTGTGGTATAATAACAACATCTGAAAGTGTGATCTTTCATCTCTAAATCATGAGTTAGCAAACCAATTTTGCCTCAATACAATAATAATAAGATAATCTATCTTGCAAAGACAATGTTGAAAAAATTGATACACCTTGAATTTTTAATGTACTATAAAACACACTACATTTGAATTTTTTAAATCATCTCAATTTCTTTGACTAAAGATAAACTTGGAAACTCTCATTCCTAAAGACTGCCTGCACATTAGCCAAAACTACTATGATGACAATGGTTATTTTTATAAAGTTTTTTTTTAATTCTTTAGTCCTATTATTGGAAAATGTATTCACTTCATTTTTTAAATTATCTTACAATAGAAATTTCAAAATACAATTCTTACCAAATATATTTCACATTAAGCTTTAAATACATTAGCACTGAAGTATATATCTATATATATTCACATAAATACATATACATTTTGGAATAGTATAATATATAGATTATTTATAATTCATAAATATTTATATAATATGTAATTTGTTTGGAAAGGGTGGTACTGTTTAGAGAATATATTGTACTTAATGGAATATTGATGTAAACAAACTGTGTAATAAGGAAATGCTCCTTAATACAATACAAATAGATTTGGCCCTTAGACAACGCAGAGGTTACAGACACTGACCTTTCTGCAAGTGAAAAATCTAAGCATAACTTTCAGTTTTCCTAAATCTTAACTATTAATAGCCTCTTGTTGATCAAAAACCTTGCCAATAGCCTAGCAGTCCATTACATATATTTTGCACTTAACATTCATTAAGAGGTGATAGATACTCATATTAGTCTTCATTCCTGCCATCATCTTCATGTTGAATAGAATGATGAGGAGGAGAAAAAAAGGGGGGCTTAGTCATGCTGTTTCAGACTTGTAGAGACAGAAAGCCTGAAGAAGTGCAAAGGGAGCTAGGAGGGGCAGACACCTGGTGTACCTTTATGAGAATGCCATCCTTCTAGCTTTTTTCCCCTCTAAAAATGTTTCTACATGACATCAATCCTCTTTCCACCATTTGCTTTAGTGTTAGTGCCCATTCTGTAAGAATCTCCATTGTAAAAGAAGTCAACAGCAATCTTGAATAATTAGAAACCTTCTGCCCTGTTTGCTTATGCAGTTTGTTTCTTGGCACAGTTTCTGTATCTTCCTTGTCATCTGGCACTTATTTGGAAGGCATTGTTTCCGCTTAGTACTCTTCTGTTAATTACTGTGGTATGGTATCTGTACATATAAATGAATCATAGCTTGAAACTGTATTGTTGACATTGTGTTGTTCAGGGTTCAACATCATCTACATGAAAATATGAATTCCCTGCATGAAATATGTATGCACAAGCATGGTGTACATGTTTGTGTGTGACACACAGTAAATATTACTCCAAAATGACTGCTTTTGCTTCCAAGGATACTATTTACTGTGTGAAGAGTCAGTAATATATGTCTGTACTCAAATGTTAGATTTGCGAAACATTCATGTGCATTTTCATTTCAGTTAAGAGGACATATTATGAGTATATTGTCTTCTAGCAAATTTGTTTTAGCTCTTATATTTTGCACTCATTGGAAAGTTTAACTATCAAAAGATGTATTGACTTATTTATTCCCAGTCATTAATTACCTAGAGTGAAAGTAAACTCACTAGTAGAAACAGGCAAAAGCCACTCATCATTTTCCTTCCCTGAAGTTCTTCCATTTATCTGGAATTAATACAAAGACTTCATCCTCAAATTCCCGGAAAACATCCTAAAATTCAATCTCTCCTGTTTTATTTGGAATTTTGATACTATTTTGGTCAATTTATTTTCAATAAGTTGAGAAAAATTTAATTCCCTCTATAAGGTATACATTAAACATAATTAAAATCTCAGGAATTTTGTAGCAACTAATAATAACATAAATTTAAATAAAGCATAAAGCAATTATTTTGAATAAAAATATACAATGAATAAAGCTGATTATATTATAAGTATTCTTTGGAATATGTTTGTAAAAACTTAGCATTTCTCCTCAAGTATCTGTGAAGCTACAAAAACCTGGATTGTCTTCATCCATATATTTAAAATATAGAGTTGTTTCAAGGTGCAGTGCCAACTGGCATTAATAGGGCTTTGCCCAAGCAATATAACATGCAATCCTTTTGTAATTTAAAACCTTTCAATGTATTATTGCTCTTGTGAAATGGCTTCTTTACAGTAAGGTAATAATGCAAGGAGGGGACCAATGAAGAAATTGTAAAGTATAGAGCATTAGTGTTTTATGTATACTTTCTAAGGAATTTTATTTCTATGCATGTCCATAGCAACTGGGTCAGAAGAGGTGCATACTCTCTAACATACTATCCATGAACCATTTAAGCAAAATGTTGTAATGTGCACAACGTAGCTATGATTTATTCTCTTTATAAAGGTGGTTTTGCATTGTTCTTCTGTGGTGAGTAATGGCCTGCAATTATATCCATTTTATCAGTAGTAAGTTAAGAGAGCTTGGTAGTAATTCCTAAAAAAGGAATGTATAGATGGATGTGGGAAATTTGGGGGGGAGGGTTATACATATATTTATTTTATTTATTTAGCATAATGCTGCTCACCTGGATTACTTAGCACCCCTACACTACTTCCTGGGGGAGACTTTAGGTTACTTAATGCTCAGTTCAGAGATTGTGTTAATACAGATTTAGTGACTTTTATATTGGGTATTGTTTTATTCTTAATTGAATTATAAAAAAATCTGCAAGTTTAAAAGATTTTCTCCCCCAAGTATTTTTACCAACAAAATGAGTCATAAATTAGCTTAATGTAGCCCTCTCAAAAAAAAAAAAAGGTTGTTTTTGTAAGCTATTCTATCCCTATCTTCATTCATCTCTATTTCTCTGTTTGAAAATAGTTCCTTAAGAAAGGTTCTGCAAGTCATTGAATGAGGAGAAAATCAGCTGAATAAGCATGCTTAGGAAATGGACAATATAGAGTTGCTAAAAAGTTTATTGTAATCAAAGATATTTATGGCAAAAGATTGCTCCCAAGTAACACTTGGGAGTAAAACATAGAAAGAAAACATTTTCTTGGTTATAGCACTTGGCAACTATACACTTTATTAAGTTGTTCAATTGTTTGAAAAATGTCAGTAAACCTATCATAGAGGACATTAAGTTTTTGGAATGGAATAAGAGAAAGGAATTCCTAGACAAACAAATTAATATGGTATTTCATCCTATACTTCAGCTTGAGCCATTTAATAAACAGTCTTAGTTTTCATTTTCAACCCTCTTTTTGTTTATTGTTATTAATAATCTCCCTTCCTATGAAGTGCTTTTAGTGTCTTAACTATTTTAGAGGAAATTGGTTCCATTTAGCATATCATAAAAGAGTAAGCTGAGGGAAATATAGTAATACCTTAGAAGTAACTACTTGGTATCTGTACACAGTAGAATATTACTCAGTTATATATATAAAAAAGGATGACTTGCCATTTTTTCTCAACACTATAGAATTAGAGGGGATTATGCTAAATAAAATGTTAGAAACAGAAAGACAAATACCAGATGATTTCACAAATATGTGGGTTATATAGAAACAAAAGTATAACAGACAAAAGCAAAACTAAGCAAATCCTAGAACTCTGACTCCAAAATTGATGCTACCAGTGGATTTGATGAGGAAAGTGAAGGGGGGAATCCAGTGGACTATGGTAGTGGATATTAGTGTTTGGTGATGGATATGATATTCAAATATTCATCCAAAGATGTGTGGATTACGCAACTAGTCATATGCAGTGTTGTAAACCAGCATTTCCATAAATAAAACAATATAATTTTAAAAAGGTAGTGATCCACTGGCAACAACAGAATACACAATAAGAAATATATCATTTTATCTGTTAGTTTCATTTGATCACAGACAACTGTAATTTAGAAAAGTCATCTCTATTTATTGACTTGTACCAAAAGATTTTATGAAACCTGCTTTTTTTTTTTTTTTTTTTTCCGCGCTCTTTACCTGGAAGGGTATCATTTTTTTTACCAAGCACTAGTCACTACCTCCATCCACTAGTGTGTTGTAAATCTTGATTAAAAATGCAACCACTTTTCAGGACAGAGGAGAAAGTGCTGCTGAGGAAAAGAGGAGGTAGCTTTGTGATGTCAAAAATGTAGAATAAAAGGCACCTCTACTTGAAGGAGATCTAGAATGGATATTGGAAAATGGTGGAGAAGGTTATTGCTTAGTTCAAGGAGTTTTAAAGTAGATCCAAGTCAACTTGCACAACAAAGGGGTCTGTTGCCCAGGAAGAACCCAAAAGGTGGTTTTGGGAGAGCATCCTGAGTAGGAAAATATTGCAAGGTCTGGGGTTGAACAGGATCTAATCTGTTTGCATGTGTGATAGGGAAATTCAAATATATCTACTTTATTGCCTAAGGAGCTTTTCCCTTCCTGATTTAAGGGTATACACTGAACAGACAAAGCCAATTGTTTTTTTTTTTTTTTTTTGCTGTTTCTATTGCACATATACTCAATATGGCACTAATATATTATTTTTTGAGATAGCATTTTTCATATAGTGTAAATTTTGAGAATGAAAAATGTGCAATGAATGTTTATGTTGAGAATGAAACAAAGACACACACACACACACACACACACACACACGCACACATACACACACAGAGAAAGAGAGAGAGAGAGCAATAGTGATATCCCAGAAAGAGAAACAAAACAGCCTAGGTGAATGTCATTTTAAAAAAATCTTGCATTTACTTATTTGCCCTTTAATTTCACTTAAGATTTTCACTTAAAATACTTATAAACTATCTAACAGTGCTGCAGGCATTGTATTATATCCTGGAGATAAATTGTCAACAGGGGATCCTGTTTCCCTGTGAAGTGAAAGAAAACAAATCTGTATGTAAAGAAAGTAGAGATCTTTAATCTGTAATGAGATAGAAGGAAATAGTCAATGAAAAGGATAAATAGAAGTCATCAAGAAGAAGCCTATATTTCAGGACATTAAATATTTGCAACAAACTTTCAAAAATGATAAAAACCTATAGTATGAATCCCTTAAGACATGCAAACATTTTCCTACTTTCTAGGAATAACCATATACATGAGAATATATATATATATATATATAGAGAGAGAGAGAGAGAGAGAGAATATATAGAGAGTACATATATACATATATACATACATATATGTATATATACACATATACATACATATATATGTATGTTTAAGACTGTTCTATTAAGTCCTTTGTTCATACATTTGCTAAGTATTTTAGTGTCAGGAACGACTGGAGACTATACTCTCTAAGAAAGGGCTCAGATCTCATTTTTCTCTTAACATAACAGCTAAATAACTCCAGAGAGAAGTACAAGAGAACAGAAGAGTTGAAAAGAAAATCCTAAGTACACGATGTCCTGTATTACTACTGACATAAAATGCACCTAGGGAAAGGCATCTTCAAGGGGTTCTAGTGAGATGGGGATGAGAATTGCCATTTCAATCCCTAATGGGAAAATAATGGGCCGTCATGATAAAGCAAATTCAGTGAAATGAGTTCGGTGGAAACTTAGTACATTTGGGGTGTTTACAGTAATGGATGGAGAGAAGTTGAAGACACCAAGAGTACAGACAGTTATGTGTGTGCGTGCGTGTGTGTGTGGAGAGAGAGAGAGAGAGAGAGAGAGAGAGAGAGAGAGAGAGAGAGAGAGAGAGAGGTTCTATAGTTTGTTTATTTTTGATTGAGGTAAGATATTGGTGAACAACATTGCATAAGTTCCAGGTGTACAACTTCAGCATTTGTATATACTATATAGGTATTTCTTTAAAATATTTTTTCTAACAATAAGAATTTCTTCTCAACATTAGATGTTTCACAATCCTTAACAAACTTTAAATGTTTCACAATCATTCCTGAAAGAAATTCTTATACTCATAGAAATTGGTAGGAATAATAGGTTCGTGGGAGTTTTTTTTTTTTTTTTTTACAAATAATATTGTTATTTAATGAAAACTTTAGCACAAAAATACATGACCTTTGTAAAGATTGCACAAATTTTATAACAGTACCATTGGTTCTTAGCAAAAATAGCTTTGGTTTTATAGGAATATAGGAGGAGTAACAGAATAACAGGGTAAATTGCTGCTAATGTCATTTGGCTGAAAAAAACTCTAGAACCCTTTATTTCTTAATAAAAAAGACAGTATGTCTTATTTAAGGTTAGGTGATTTTTTTTTTTACCAAAACTTTCTTGCTTTACTGCTATTGATACTTTCCTCTTGATATCCTAACTATGGAGGATTTTCTTAGGAATTTATGTCAAAAATTAATGAGTTAATATTCTTGATTATGAGGCATTTGAAAAGTCAGTGGATGATAATTTTCCAAGAAGTACAATGTTTAGAAAGCAAGATATGTACACATTTCAAAATAAAGTATGCTAATTGTAGACAATGGAAATAAAATACATTAGATGAATTTTAAAGTATAAAAACAAATGCATTTGTAGATTTCTATTTAATGATTATCATTATTGAACTTTGGACTTTTCCAATTTGATTACATATGTACCCTGCAATATTAAATCCAATCTAGCAAATCACTCTTAATCATAATTTCTTATATTGTTATTTATATCAAATTTAAAAAATAGAAAATTTTCAGTGGGTGAAATTTTGAGACTTTTATAATGAATCTTCTTTCCCTATGAGGCTGCAGCTTTCCTTGAAATAGAAGCTTGTTAAGAAGGATTCATAGTGATTAAATTGTTTTTCCCTTAAAAACTTGTTTCCTTCAAGTTTTGGCTATTTATAATATTTGATCTCAAAATATTGTTTAGTGTTATTTCTCTTTTTTTTTACTGTGATTCATAGATTTGTAATTCCCAGAGGCTATTTATATTATAGCACTCAAGAATTTTTAAAAACAAGGAAGTAACAGGTTTAAACTTATCCTTTAATGCCATTCACTGTTCTATAAACAGAGTAGCTAGAGAATTAGATTCAGGAGAGACTTAAGGACACAATCTTGTTGATATAGAAGGACATACCTGTGTCAAAATCATAGTGCAAATGTACTCTTTGTTAACATTGCATTTTCTTAGGGAAATTGGAAGAGAAGGAATTATAATTAAATCTCATTTGACATCAGCTGTAATAGTAGGTCTATCCTAATATTGTGTAGTCATTTATTATATTAAATCCTATTCTATGAATTTCCATCATTGGATGTACTGTTAAATTTAATTAGTGACTTCTCTGCTCATCTGCAAATGGAATATTAGGTGCTCCATGATTAGTGATTCTGTGGCTAACACCTAAAAACTTTGTTGGTCTATTTGCAATCATTGGTAAAGTTTCAGAGTTTATGTCTTCGAATCTTTGCATATGCTGTTCTTTCTTAGGCATGAATATATGTTAAACGTGGTCACCTCATTGACCTATCTCTCAAGACTAGCTTTGTACCAAACCCGGGAATCTAGTCATTCTCTCTTACCTCTTCCTTAGCAACCTGTAGATTGAATTAATGTGTCATTTTTACACATCGTGGTGGTAATTTGTTTCCATGTATGGCTTCTCAGCTCGAGTAGGGTATTACAGATATTAAATATCATGTCTTGGTGAACCAAAAAAAAAAAAAAATTCTAACAGCAAATACTCATCAATGTCTGATGATCAAACAAATGTATGAAGAACAAACAGAATTGTATCACTAAATGAGCAGCAAATGGCCACCCTAGAAGCTACAGCAGAATGGACATTGTCTTGTCAATTAGTACTACTTCTACTGAACAAATCCTTGCACAAGAAAGCACTGAATGTGTCTGAACCTCTTTTCCTCATCTGTTAAAGCATTATATTTTCTACATTTCTAAAGGGATTATTGTGGATAACACCTAAAATCTATGTGTTAGGATAAACTGTTATATAAATATAGGCTTTCTTCAGGTTCAGAGACATTATGATGGATCCATGACACAAAATATTACCCAATATATGATAGATTAGATAAATGCTAGGAGTAAGATCAGACTGTAAGAGGAAGGAAATCAATATTCATCCTAGAGTATTGAGGGTCAAATATATGTAAATACTAACCCAAGGAATCAAAACTGAACTCTGGCTACACATTAGAATTGACTGGTTGTTTTAGAAATATTTTTTTGTCTGAACTCTAATGTATCCAGTCTGTGGTGGGGCTTAGTCATTGACATTTTTTTTAAAACTTCCCAGGTGATTCTAATACACATGCAAGGTGAGAGCCACCGCTGGGCCACAGGAATTGAGATGTTTCCAGGGAAAAAAACTGCATAATACATGAGATGTTTTAAAAAGATTAATCAGTATGAATAGATAATGAGGGGAGGTTAGGGACAGGAATTGGGTGATTATAATGTCTAGGAATATTACAGATGAAAATAATTGTTTTAAGGTTTAGCTATTTTTTATTTTAAGGAAACTAAGGATGATGCTGTGGAGAAATACAAAAATAGTCTTTATAATAAACAGTGATTTGTTCAGACAAATTTGGGCACATTTTAGGAATGAATATTGGCAGATCAGTACTTTTTAAACTATACCTAAAATTTACTGAGATTGTTGGCAGAGGTTAAAATGGCAATCAGCTTTTGCTTAATTACCCAGGAAGAGTTGCTAGATTGGATAAATTTTGAATAGAATTGAAATTATATTTACTGTAGTGAGGATCTAAACTACATTTTTTCATGCCAAAAAAGTTTTTACTATGCGTTCTGATTTGAGAATCATGCCTTCCTACATTGCCATATGGCTGTTTCTCTTTTAAAACAGCAAATATAAATGAAAAAATTAATTAATGTTGTTGAAACATTATGAAGAGCATCTTGAAATTATTTATACATTTAACCTTTTTATGAGTTTTTAAATTATTTCAAAAGAAAAGTAAATATAAAAAAAATAAAATAATGAGGTATATTAAGGTAAATTAAGGTATATTTAAAATATAGCATGGTGGTCTGGAGATGAGAATATACTGGTCTCAGAGTACTATGCTGTAAAGCTCATTGCTTTAAAGATGTCTTTGATAACAATTATCTAGTGTGTTTTGCTTCCTGTTATGGAAAACAAAAATTGCATTAGTAAATAAAAAAAGCATGATATGCTATCTTCCTATAAATGTCATAAATGACTGCATATTTTGAAGTTATATTACTAGAAAGGAAAGGATATAGATCAATGATGAAACATTTTAAAAGCATGACAGTATCCTTTGTGAGAGTAGAAACCATGACAAATCCCAAATTTATAATAAATAGTCAAATAGCAACATGTACAAATATCCTTACTTAGAATCTAAAAAGACATTTAGTAAAGAACGAATCAAGTCTGACAAGAAGTGAATTACATCTATATTCACATTAAAAAAAAAAACCTTTTGAGGAATTTGGTCATTTTAATATTTTCACAAAAAAAATTATAATTTGACATGAGGCTATACAATTCAAATACAGTTCCAAGTGAATTATGTTAATTAATATGAACTCTTTAAATCTTAAACATTTATTTTTCAGCTTTATCTACTTCAAACATCATTTAAAATGGTGAGGCAAGGTAGATAATATATGGGTCATTGTTTCAGGAAATTAAATAGTAGCCCAAACTTGAAAAACTTGGTCATTTCATTCATCTGTGGGAATGATAGCAATATTTATGCTACAGGTTATTATGAATATAATATACACATATACATGTGTTTCCAACATTTGCATGACATCACACACAAATTATAACGCCAAGTAAGTTTTATCTATTACAAACATACGTGTAATACATCAATATTGTAATACACCAATAAAGAAGGAGAAAAATAAAATATCTAAATTTAGAGATTTCTTTAGTTTTTAGTTAATATCTTTTGACAATTTGTTGATGCTAGGGTATTTTGTTTCCCTTTATAAAGGTTCAATAGACTGCATGTAGCTATGAGTAAAGACCTTTGTTGGTGCAAATGATACTCCTTTATTTAGACTAAGCGAACAACCGTGTCTCTCAATAGACACACAAAATGTGGAGCAGTTTGTCACAATTATTTGGTAATCTCTTTCAGTGTAACTCACACAACAAAAGTGACAATATTCCTGTCACTCCTCAGAAATGTCCCAGCTCTGCGGGTTTCCACATTCAAGAGAATGAAGAAAGCCATTACGAGGTACGACATATTGCTATAGAGACCATGTTGGTTCTGAACAATTTTCACTTTCCTAGTGAGTTTAAATAGTTGACTATTATAAATATCTTCTTTGCTGACTACATATTTTGATCATATTTTTATGAGAGCCTATTATTTGAGAAATTTTAAGTAAACAATTTTAGAACAAAACGTAGTTAGCCCAATAAAATATTAAATTTTTATTCATTGAATTGAGTGTTGCTTTTTATCTATTTTTAGAGAAAGTAATGAGCAGCTTTCTTGTGGAGCTAAGCATTGACTGGTACATTTTTATTAATTGACTAAAAGATAGAGCTATTTGGTAAAAGATTGCTTTATTCTTTATGTTCAAGGAAGATATAAAGGAACTAGCTATTATATATGAATTGATCATCAGGAATTTTAATTACTCTGCTTTTTTTCTAATTTTTCTCAGTTTGATTGCTTATTTCCTTATATATTTCAATTTAAAAATTTAGCTTTCTTTTTTTTTCAATGAATCTGCTGGATGTAAAAATCATTCTTTTTCTTTTTTCTTTTTTTTTTTGTATGTTGGGAAGGTTATTTCAGTAGTAATTATTATAACATGCTATTCAAAGAGAAATTTATTATCTTCCATTTCATTTTTAATACTGTGAAGTAAAACAAAGTGTATATTTTATGATTGTATAATTCAGTAGTATTACATACTATCAGATTGTACACTTGAAGATCCATAAGGTTATGGAGTTACATTCCTATTTTATGGTAAATAATAAATGCATAGTCATAACATAGTTTGTAGGTAGATGACAGATGGATGGATGATATGTTATATACATATATGTATATATACATATATATGTATGTATGTATGGTTGTGTTTGAGTGTATTGGTGTCTTTTATATTGAAAAATGATTACTAATCATACCAATTACTAGTATTGAGGAGTTTTTCATTTGCTTATGCCAACCTAATGAACCTTTCACCCTAAAAAGTCTAATAGTAATATGTCAGGGAATTGCTTTTTAATAGAAATTTAAGCAAGTGAGCAATTTCTTTTCTGCTAAACCATTAATTAAAGATAAATATATATATACTTTGAAAAGTTTTCTCTTTTAATTCTTCCTCCCATATCTTTCTTTTCCACCTCCTGTATGTGAGCTAACTGTTCACAATTATCATTCTAAATGACCACATATATTTTCTTCTACATGATTTTCACTTTCTCCAGAGACTAAAACATAAAGACTGAAAGAAACAACATAGTTTTTTAATACTTGAATTTTCATCACCGCTGGTATATCCAGTACCAACTATATCCTGATATAGCTCACATTAGTCATTCTTATTTATTCAGTGAAACAAAATAAAATTTTATAGCAGAAAAAAAAATAGATTTTGCTCATAAAGATTATTGTAGGAAATATTTTTATTTATTTTAATGTATTTTTATTCTATTCATGAAGCAGGGAACAATCATATTTTCTGAGTTTGAGGTTCCTTAAGATTACTTTGATTGTCAATAAAGCAGGGGAGATAACGACAACCAAACATACTCACCCCTTAGTTTAAGTTTGTTCATTTAATCCTTATCCTCCAATAATTATCCTTGAACCACATTGTTTTCTTCCCTATTAAATAAGAACCAAAGCCCCAAAACACATTGTTACAGCATTTAAGGTTGACTTTAAAGAACATGGACCAGAAAAACAATATAGGCTTATAATTTTAATTTTTGTTACCATTACTATTGTCAAAGAATAGTGGCAATAAACCTACTGTACTCTATTTAAAAACAAATAAAAATAAACAATTTATTTTAGAAACTTTTCATGACAGAAGTTTTCATTCAACCCTCATTTTCCAGTGCTGTTATAATCTGAAGAATCTTAAGCTAGGTGATCTCTAAGGTCCCAACTCTCACTAGTAATCAATAATATTAAATATAGCTGATAGTATATATAACTGATCTTTTTGTAGACTGTACTTTAGCCAAGATCTGTTTCAATCACTGTATATATTCACCCACCCTTTAATTTTATTCTAAATCATATTATATCTAAATTCCTCAGTGTACTTTTTTTTTAATTTAAGGAGATAATTTCTGCTGCTTCTGATATAACTTGAAAACAGAAGTGATTTCAATTTCAGTTCTATAAAGAATTTGAGATAATTTCCTATATAAGTGTTTAATATCTAACAAAGAATAATTTTAGTAACTAGTTCCTTGAATCATGTTAATCCTAATGTTAATCAGTCTTTAGAATTAATAGTGCAAGCCAATTATATTGGTGCCTGTAATGTGCTATTATTTTTATTTTATCGAATAAAATGTCAAACCTGGTTAATGTGTATATATCCCTAACTTTCAATGTTTTCACAATTTTAACCTTAATTATTTTAATTAAGAAACTGGTTTATTCTACTTAACAAAAATATTTAATTGAATTAAACTACACAACAGTAGTGACAACTTAAGTAAAAAGTCATATTCAGTGTCACTTAGTGTTGATGACTCTTGAAAAAGTTATTAAATTTATATTATGACATTAGATATAAAATAAAACCTAAACTGATATGATTGACAAGGTGTTAATCATTCTAAATGATCATTCTAACATTCATCACTCAGGATATAGCAATCATTGTTTACTTATAAAACAATAAACAAATTTTGTTCCATATGATAATCTAATCACTTTATCTATTACCAAGTTTTATGTAATTAGCATTGAGTATAATACATGCCACAAGTCCTTATACCACAAGGGAAAAAAGATACTGTCAAGCCAATAAGTGTAATTTTAAGCCCTGTGCCCTGCTTTAAGATGTTAAAAAATAGGAAAAATTTACTATTCTATTCTTAAAATTGTTGAAATCCTGACAACAACCCCTTTAGATAGGTATTCTTCACAGAAGTGGAAACTGAAACATAGAGGCACTGTATAATTTGCTTAAAATTCACAGATAGTAATGAATATAGCTGGAATGCAGCATGGTCCCATTGTTTCAGAAACTGCAAGGTGTTTAAGTTAAAGAAAAAAATATATATATATTTATGGCCAGCTATTACTGTTAGGGATCACCAAGATCCTATATTCATAGTATTGAAGCATAACATGAAGACAAAAGAGATGGAATAGCTTGCCCTAGGTCACAAAACTAGCTAGTGAGCATCAGAATTAGATCTAGGTTTTCTGATCCTGGAGTGATTTAATGACTACCTTCAAGCTGTACAAAAACTTTTCAAGCGAGTGATGAAGAAAATAGTTGATATTTGATTTTTTTTCTTAAATTAGATATTAAATATGGTATGGAAGTTAAATTGGCATGTTTAAGTTTTCTTTTGTGGAAAGTCATCTCTCGTTGGATACTAAGAGCTCATAATGGTTAACATAGGAACACAGAAATGAAAACATATGCATTAATTTTCATACCATTTATGCACATTACCTTTATGAAAATATAGGATATATAAGTTTCATTTCCATATCACTTTTATTCACTAAACAGCTTCAAATGTAAGCAGATAGCACTTTCAGTGTCTATATTCTGCACTCTGTAGGAAAAAGTCTCATAGTTATTGGAATTCACAGAAGACTGCATCTCAGTATGAGTAGCTGCTCCCTGTCACTGTTTTTGATGCTTGAGCTAAAGTATTTTTACAAAATGGTCTAGTGTTCAGTGTATGAATTTTTGAGATAAGACTTTTCCCTTATAGCAATGAAATCCAAAAAATCAATGTCAGATGGAAATCTTAGCTCTCAGAGTTAGGGAGATTGGTAGAAGAGTTTTAAAATAAGTGTGAATTTTAGCCGCCAGACTTTGGAAATGTGGCAGTTATCACAAGTATGAAATTCATGGGTGCAGATGGTTGATTAAGATATCCCAGGGCGGACCACTGCTATGAATCTCCAGACCAAAATTGGGAAAAACATTTTGATAAGGGAATTATTTCAGAGCTTTAATGTAAATTTCTAACACAAGTTTACTGTATTCATATACTTGAAGTAAAATTATCATTTGATTCATGAATTTTCAAATTGTATCATTTGATGAAAATATTTTATGGAAAAAATTATGTCCAATGAAAAGTTAGAGCAACATATGGGAATAGATAATAGCTAAAAATTTGGTAAACAATTAGATTATTATGTGTATTGTGTTTCACACATTTCTAATCTTATTTAAGATTATTGACTTTCATTATGTCTAATTACCCAGCATTAAACACAAAAGTAATAGATATTCCCTGACCTAGAGTCACCAAAGAAAAAGCACACCGAGAATTTAAAGTACGGTAGGTATCTATGTTTGAAAACAATTTAGAATACTAAATTTTGTGTTTAGGAATGTTTTTAATGAATTTAATGTTTAGGAATACCAAATGGAATAATAGTAAAATGGTAACAGGGCTGATATGTTCAAATATAAAAACTACATAATCCAAAACATTTTAGTCTTGGTCTTCTTTCTTCCTCTCCTCCCCTCCAGTATCCTTCCCCTTATCTTTTCCCCTTCCCACCTCCCCCTTCTCTCCCTTCTTTTACCCTCTCCTCCTGTGCTCTCCCTTGCTTCCCTTTTCCCCACTCCCTTTCTTTCTCTTTTCTCTTCATCACTTATATTAACCTTAAATTACTCAGTCTATCTCTAAACAAACAGAAGTTCATAAATGATCATTATACTACATACTTCCATTGTCCTGTTTGTAATTTATAATGGGGTTGTTTTACCCAAGTATATCCTAATATGTAAATGTATTCAGTCATTGCAATTATTTCAATTGATATCAGCTTTTAGGTTAAAATAGTTAATAGATAAAACCATTTATTGATTATTTGTTATATGTTATATTACATGGGAACAACAAATGTAATAATAATTAAAAAGCTTTTGCTAATGACTATTTCACAAGCCACTTTGTTTTCATTTTCTTACTTCATAAAACAATCAGTTCTAAAATCCCAATGATAGAAGGTATTTAAAGATATCTACACACTATATATGTGTATGTGTATACACAGACATATTTACATATATACACATGTTGCATACACATTTTTGGAATGATTTATAATATATCAACATATTTAAATTCTCAGCATAATGTAGAATTCTTCAAAATGCAATAAATCAACAAAAAGATACAAAATTTTTTACATCTCAATCATTTATTGTAAAATGTGCTTATTTAACAACCACATAGAAAACATCTGTATGACAGTCTAACTCACTAGTTAAAAATATTTTACATTTTATCCTCTGTTCATGAAGAATTCAAATCTGTACTTTAGCAAAATAACAAATATCCCATTATGAATGGCAGTATTATTAGAATTAAGTTCACTGATGTCCAGCTGGGAAATATTCAAGTTCTTAATGCCATTTCATTTAAAATTGGCCTTATAGTCAAAATTCAGGATAATTACTGATAGCCAAAGTAGTTTAGGAATTTTTATAAGTACAGGTTAAAGGCTTATTAAATATTTATTTTTGTGTGTAATTTTTATTAGATAAGGATGAATTTTCCATAAGTTACAGAAAAATATAAATGCTTGTTTACTAAGCATATGGAAATTTAAAACAAAGTAGTAAGAATTCAGATACCGTGCAATATGTATAATATACACATAATACATATTATAATTTATTTTATTTCAAGCTATTAATTTATGTTTGAAAATTTTAGGAAGCATTAGAGATGTAGATTTGTATAAAATCACACCTATGTGATGAAGTTTATACTATTTAATTGCTTCTAATATGGATTGATTTAAATCTTTTAAATGCTGCTTTAAATGCATAAACTAAAGCAAATAAGTAGGGATTTGGTCCTAGAACTTCCTTCCTTTTTTACCAAGTTTTGAAACTTGAGTCTTGAGGCTATTAATAGTGGAAACAAAATATCTCCTCTTGTTGGTCTTTTCACAATTATGCTCAAAATCATCTATGAGTTACATATTGACAATTTGTTCCTCTCTCCTTCTTACCTTTCTTCCAACCTCTGTCCCTCAATCCTTCCCTACCTCCCTTTCTTTTTTCCTCTCTCCCTTTTTTCCTCCCTCCTTTCTTCCCTCCCCCCCTCCTTATCTTCCTAATTTCTACAAATGTTTATCCAGCAACTATAGCAGACATGACTATGTTCTATTCTAAGCATATCATGTTGAACAGGCAAATATAGATCCTATATATCAGATATTAACTTATAAGGGGATACCACACTTATAATCAATAAATTACCAAGTAGTACTAAAATAATAGATGCTCAAAATTCAATAAATAGACAATAGGAGTAATTTAACCAAATAGAAATATAGAACAATACTAATGTCATACGTGAAGTTGTCTAGCAGGTTCATGATCTGCAGTGGTGTTGAAATTGGATCGAAAGGGGGAGAAGCCGCCAACCAGCAACAGGAAAAAGTGGCATTTATTAAATGCAGCATCCATAGTCCAGCTTCTTACCAGATTTCCATCACCTACTCATAGCAGTTGCCAGTCAAATGCAATTTAAACAGCAGGGTTTTGCTTACAAAGAAAATTAAACAGGAAAATGAAAAGTTCTTACTACCACAAGTGGCCAGCTATTTTACCTCAAGTACCATCTAGTCTGAAAATCCCAAACACATATCCAAGGCAGTCTGCAAAGTCCAGTCTTTCTTTTCCCGTCTTCTCTGCTTCTCTCTCTCGCTTTCCGAGCTGCTGCATTTCTGCAAGGCTCTTTAAACTTTTCCAACAGATGCTGATGCAAATTCAGCTTTCCAAATTCCTGACTTTCCAGGTAGCAGCTCTTCAGCTAGATTCCATGCCACTTTGCTGCAGCTCCACACATTTCCTTTACCAGGCCTGCCATCTGGGGCATCTGACCAAATTCACCAGGTCAACTCTCAGCAGCCTCTGGTCACCCCCAGTCCACCATCCTGGCATCCAACTCCACACCAGCTCACTCTTCTGCCGGCCTCTCTCTCACCATGGCTCCTTATCACCACCGCTCACTCTTCCACAGGACTTCCTCTTGTCAGGCCATGTGGACCTGTTCTATCAATCCACCATTCTTATCCCTTCCGCTCTCTCTTCCCTCCTCCCTTCTCTCTTTCACCCATCCTTTGGTGCTTCCCACCTTCTCTTGCTGGTCTTTCTCTCAGACACTGGCTACCAGGGTATTATGGCACCCAATTCCATTTTCTACTGCATCACTACTGCTGTATCAGTGTGATGAATGGCAATGGAAAAATGAGAATACTCTGTAATTAAAGTACATATTTTGATAGTCATAATTGGCTACTTTTGACTCCAATATTAAGAACCTGATCTGCATTTGAAATACAAAATATTTAGTGCAGTTTGCTCAAGACTTCTAAATACTTAACTGTAAGCAAAGATGTGTATATTTATAGATATATTTTTATAGATTTGGATTATAAAGAATAGTTTACATATATAATTTTATTAAAGCTGTATATTAATTATAATATATGCACACTATATATATATATATATATACATTGTATAAGTCAATGTAGATTTGCATCTGTATAAAAATCTGAACCATATATAATTACTAGATTTCTATTATAAGAGAAATTGTACATTCATGTTTTCTGGAAGATCAATAAATATTCTTAAACAACATGGATGACCTTATAAATTCTTGACCTGGAAATTCCTTTTCAGTTGCATCACCTGTATTCTAGCAATATATATAAATCAATAATTAAATGTTCTACCAACTCAACATACAGTTTTCAATTATTTCATCCTGTATAAAGGATGACCATCACCTTTTACATTTTATTAAACACCTTCTGCCAATTCCTTCTTCACCACAGAACAAGTAGGTTTGGTTTTATTCGCAGGAAGAGCTACATTTGACAGATCTGTTGATGGTGTCAGCAGTAGTCACAGACTTGATGGACAGCACCAAACCTTGCTGTGGCCCAGCTCCTGCTAATTAGTTGTTGGAAGCCATTCTGTGTGCCACAGACATAGGCTTATCAGCCAACGACATCTTTGCCATTCAGAATGACAGCTGTGATGCAGCTGTTCGTGGGGAGAATAGAGTGTACAGAGAAAGAGGGAAAGTCTTTTTAAAAGTGACAGCCATAGTATCTTTCACTGAAAGGTCGTGAAGATATAACACAACAACCCAAAAGTTGACTACAGAACGGTGTAAATCAATATCTGTTGGATCAGCATGGATGCTACACATAAAATGACAATGCATAATATCAGACTGTGGCAATGATTGAAAAATATACTTGTGACACAGTCCTTTTAAAATCAACTGAAGCTGCATGTTCTTGTGATTAATACTGATCAGGCATTTGCTTGTGGCATCACCATGAATGTATAGAGTTTTCAGCAGTTTTTCACATTTCCTAGGATATTGCTGAGGAAGTTTGCCACAAAGCTTTTCATTTAAATTCCTGTAGAATACATGATTATAAGTTATTCATTAGGATATTAAATATCTTAGACTATTTGGTCACAATGGGAGAGGAAAACTAATACAGGTGCATAGGGATGGAATATGCTTATGTAAAAGTAGAAGACACAAGTGATAATTGTTTTTTTTTAGAAAAAATACATGAAATAATAATGAATGAAATTCCCATTCATTGATAATTCTAAATTGTGAAGCCCCTTTTTGACTATTTTTTCAAATAATAGAAGATCTCTTTTTCAAAGAATCTGTACAGTCAAATTACCTATTCTTTGAAGTGTACATCAGTATTAAATATATGTTTCTATAAAATATTATTTAAAACATTCAGGAAAATTTCATTTTTTTCTCTCTCTCCCCCTTCAAACTAATTTCTAAGTATATGCCAAGATTTTTTTTTTACAGTTGATAGCTGATGTTTCTAAAATAATTTTAATTATGGGTATAAGTTGTAGGATTCATAAATATATTCTACATTAATGTGTAAGCTATGAAAATCCTGATAATAGCAGATACTTCAGATTTGAGGTAGATTGCATTTGTGTCTTTTTTTCTAACTGCAAAATGTGGGGAATCCCTAATTGTTAGGAGGAGTCATAACTTCCATTCAAAAATCACTCAGTTAAAGATTTAAAAGGTTACCAAGAAAAAAGGTACTACAATGCTTATATATTTGATAGTGAATTATCAAATTTTATTATTATTATTATTATTTTAGTAATGACAAAATAACCTATCTCATCATCTAAGATAGATAAGATATATTAAGTATCTATATCTAGATATAGATATGTGCTGAATAAAAATACCCAAAATACAATACCATGCAAACAATCAAAGAATAAATAATGTGGACTTAGGGAAAAGAAGATAATGGTTACTAGAGAAAATAGGGGAGATGGTGGAGGGGAAGGAGCATGGAGGCAGATATGTTATAGACATGAGATATTTGTTGGTAGTTAAAATAATAAGAAGAAATAAGGGGAAATATATATGCAAGTTTAATCCACTTAGTAACAACATAAATGTTTTAAAAGCATATTTCAGGGAAGAGATTTTACTATTTTTTTTTTCAAATTGATCTCATTGCTTTCAACTCCCTAATATCATATCCTATTGGTTTATAATTATTTCTGTATTTTTAGCCAGGAAATTTAACTGCTTTAAAGTGCACTTTCTGACTGAATTATCTCAATTTTGATCTTAATGTGTATTTAGGACATAATACCTATCTAAAACAAATGGATAGTATAAAACTTCAGCAACTCTCATATTGATATTTAAGCACTTGGTAGACAAATATTTTGCCAAAATGTTATAGGTGCTTTAGTATTGTTTTCAAAATGGTGTCTGGCTTGCTTATTCATTTATTGACAAACATTATATAAGATAAGTTTTCCAGTTGAGGAAAGAAATCTGAGGAAGAAAAGCACGAATTTTGGGGTGAGTGTAATATTGATTCAACTCATTAAATCTCTTGATTGAGGTCTACATCTCAAATAGAAACTATGATGAGTATCATCTTTAGACAAATGATACAATCAGGCAAATCAAACAAATTCTAAATATTGATCCAAAAGTAGACAAGTTGTAGTATACAGTATGATACTATGTGGCAGCAAAAAGAAACTGTCTCTGTAGTTATAATATTATAATCCTAAAAACTTTAAGCTATGAGGAAAAATATAAACAGACATAAAATTTCACCTATCACCAAGATTTAATTTTTGCAATTTGCAACCATCTCAGTCTCGGTTGGTTCTTCATCTGTTCTAGCAGTTAAAGAATATCAGAGCCCTTAATGGATTTTCCAGGTTTTATACTCTCAGGGAACCAAGCACACAGGAACATTGGGCAGGGAGGCTAGGCCAATGTATGACAGGTAGACAGGCTACAGGGACAGAGGGGTTGAGCTCCTCAACCCCCCAGTCCCTCAGGAATTCTCTCTTTCTCTGGACTCTCTCTTGCATTCTCCCATTCTCTTCCCATTCTCTCCTTTTCATGTTTTCATGCCCCTCATGTCCTCTGCTTCCTGTACTTTCCTCCTCCCAGGAGGTTATCCTTACCTCCTTGGTCAAGGTCAGCCCATTCATGTATGTGCACAGCCACTGGGCTAGGTGAGTATAATCATGGGGCGGGCATAACCACAAGTGTGGTCACAATAGCTAATAGTGGAAGGGTTAAAAACCGTGAAAACTCATTTACCTTACAGTGATATTTTGGAAAAGGCAAAGGTAAACGGATAGAACTCAGTAAATATTACCAGAAATTGGGTCTTGAACAGAGGTATCCAATACCAAAGAACATATCGAGAGGTATTCAGTACAAAGGATGTTTTTGCAATTATTAAGCTGTTCCATAAATTGATTATAGTCCTGGTTTTCCAAAGAAAAAGTTTCAATGGATGGACTTTATATAAGCAATGTTAGTTTACACAAGATTATTATAATAAGGGAGAAAGATGGGGCTCCACTTCCTTGACACAAATGCAGGAGAGATTTAAATACTTTAGTGAGCCAGTGGAAAAGATCAAAGATATTAGGGGTGGGATGGGGGCTGGTGAAAGTCAAAAAATCTGTATTTGTTAATTGACACTTAAGAACAGGAAGCTCCCTGCTTCCCACAGAGACTAGCAGATATGGGGCCCATCATTCTTGAAAAGAATTATTCATTCAAAAGGTTGAATAGCAAGTCCTTGAGGAAGACAGTCCTGATTTGTAACACTGGCAAGAAAAGGGGAGCAATATACTTGTAATTCCAGTTTTTTTTTAAGTATAAGCTGTAAGAAGAGTGAAGTCAGGGCCTAGAGTCAGAAAGAAACATACACGTGGTTTTATTAAACTGAGAGTAATATTAAGGATGACTTAGTCAAAAACTATGATGGTGTGCATATGCCAGAAATCATAGAAATCTACTCCCAAAAGAATAAAATTCACTGTATAAAAAATTATTTCACTGCATGCTTGTTACATTTGATATTTTAAAAAAATGTACAGTTGGCACAATGGATTGTGATGGAGAACTGTTGGACAACTGACCTGTTGGAGATGCTAATTGTAGTACATAAACATCAGGCTCACTATGCATAGGTTCTTTCTTGATTCTAGCAGTTACACAGACAAACCAGCCAAGCCAGGGCAGACTAGGGCCAAGGCAGGTTCAGGGAGGATACAGGTGGGTAACTGGGAAGCAGGCAAGACTCCAGCCCCCAGGGAATCTTCACACTCTTTCTCTGACTTCTCTCTCTGCCTCTCTCTCACTTGCTTGCTCACTTGCTCACCCTTTGTAGCATCCTTGTGCTTTCTCTATCTTGTTCTGGTGCCTTCTGTTCCCCGTTATCTCCTCTCTCCTAGGCCCAGGTGTGCACACACACATCCACTGGGCCACACAATCATGGTGAAGATGTAACACCTCAGGTGCTGGTTTTACAGGCTAATGGAAGAAAAGGCCTGACTAACTCACATACCCACAAGTACTATGGGTGATTAAATAAGGGGTACCCCAACAGTGGTACTATCTGATGGGGAGAATCCTAATGTTATCCTAATTAAAAGAATAAATTATTGTTTAAAAGATACAGGGCAAAAGCTGTTTTCATTGTTCCAGAATGATGATATCATAAAGGAAGGAAAACATGAGATGATAATCCCACAAGGATAAGCCTTTTTTCTCTTCCATATTTGGAACATCTAACATCTTTTATTAGTGACATAATTCATCAACTAATATATTCATGAGATAGCAGGTCTCCTCTCAGAAGAAATACAAAATAGAAACCTTAGCTGATATGCATAAAATGTGTTTGCATGCATGTCTTTCTGTTTACTAAATTATTAAGAAAAGTCAGAAGCTGCTACCCCAGAGGAATATGTTTGATTAAAATCAATACACTGATATATCTGAATGTCATACCACACTCTCTATTGCAGCTTCATAGAATCAGAGCGATTGTCCTATTCTTTCAACAACAACTGATGTACATAGTTAAGGTGAGAAGCCTCTCAGCGGGAGTGAACTTTGCTTTATGTGATGTGCCTCTTTCTCAGAATGCAAGTCTAGTGACATAAAAAGAACAGAGTTTCTATATATTGATTCCTAAATGCTTTATTTTAATTCCTGAACCAGAATACCTACCCTTCTTGTAGTGACAATTGGAGGGCACATTTCTCATTTCCACCAGGGAGTAAGGGATAAGGCATTGGGAATGCAAGTCCCCAGTCTCAAAGAAGCAATCATCTCCATGCATCTTGTTAACCAGTTTCATAGGTCCTTCTCTCTCCACCCTTTAGTCACTTCACTGAAAATACAAAGGCTCATGTAGCAGTACCCCTCAGGATAAGCACCACAGAACCATCAATCAACAGAAATACCTCTTCCATAAGACTCCCTCCTGACCTTGAAAAGTATGAGGGATCACTAAAAGGATGAAACAGACAAGTTCCATGAAAAACCAAAAAATTATGTTCTGCTTCATGATGAAGAGAAATAAACTGGAGGGAGTTAGATATATGTTTGGTTTAAATAAGACCCAATAAATTCTATAATGTTCTGTACAGCCCTAGCCCCAGAGCAGAGGTACTCAGCCTTCAGAGTAATCAGGATTTTCTCAATAAAATTCAGCCTGTTACAGTTCTCAACACATTTACTCTCTCAATATGATAGTACTTTACAGCTATCTCCTCGATTCTGGCCAGAGTTCCTGGTAGTTATTGATAACCAGACCATAGACTTTATATCTCAATCAGCACAGGCTGGAGGCCGGCAGTCAGCACAGTGAATTTCCTAACCTGGATATATCTTCCTGAAATGAGAAGATGATGACTCACTTCTACAATTGAGCTTGTGATTCTCACTGTGGCAAAACTTCTTATGTCATTTTTATTTTTAGCTCTTTGGCACAATTATAGAAAATTATTGTAGGAAAATCACAGCTTCCATAAGGAGGAGACCTGGTTGCTTTGAAGAGGTTCTAAATGTTGGGAAAACTCATAAGCAGTGTGCAGTGCATTTTTGGTAGAAAATGCACATAAAAATGATTTACTAAAAAAAAAAAGAAGCAGCAAAAGAGCAAGATAGTTTCAATTTATCTGTCCTATTCTCCATGCTCTCATTCTGCAATCTACTTTGAATATCCCTTTCCTTGGCTGCTATCAAAAATCCACACTCTTCCATGCTCTGCTTCTTTCTTCAAAAATCACCTCTGTGATTCAAGTGTCCATTTTCTGTGTGTTCAGCTGAGCTAAGTTAGGTATACATATAGTTGATGGGAATGACAATTCTGAATAACTACTCTCACTTGTCCCCTTTCATTGAGAGGCAAGTCAGTAAAATGAATTAATAGCTAGAGATATTTGTGAACTGAGTTCAGTAGGATTGTTTCAAACTGATTTGATAGGTCAGGGTGACTTCAATAATACAAAACATGGGACCAAAATACACCACTCATATAATTTCATATAGCATATGTAATATATATACATATATGGCATGTATATGCATGCATATGCTTATATATCCGCATATGTATATATAATCACTAGTAAAAGTATTATGATATTTACAAGTATGAAAGTGGAATTCATAGATATTCTTGCTATGTAAAAAAGTGTCATTTCGACTTTGCAAATAGATTTTTGGTATTTTAGTGCTGTATATAACTATATATTTTTCCTTCTAAGCAACCCAGTGTATGATTTACTTAAAATACTAGAGATGATGTGAAATAATGATACAAATGTGCTATCTAGGTAATAGTCAATAGCAAAACTATTACATGGCTTCTCATAGTTCATTAGTAATTTGTACATTGGTATTAATATAGTTAGTGCTGAATTGTTGCGGCAACTAGTACTAATAAAACTAAATGATTTTATTTATTTTGATTTCATCCAATTCACAAGGGCTCGCTATATTTGCAATCAGTACATTTCTAATTTGAAACTTTCAAATATATTTATTAACATCTCCCTTTTGCACAAATATACAGTCTCCTTTTCTATTTTGTATTTGCTAAAATATATCTACTGTAGAATTTAAAACAGCACTTTTTTTTTTCTCATGGCAGAATGCACTTCTCCATTTTTAATGCATGAGCAGGCGGTTTGGTTCATTAAGCTCAGTGGCACTGATAGTAAACTAAAGAGGAATGAAAGGAAGAGGAACTGAAATACCATCATCCCACTAATGATACTGAAGCTGCTCAGCTTTATTGGGAGACTGCCCAGACATCCACTAATAGAAGGCACAATCCAGGATGTGAACTTGGTGTTGGAGTGCCAAAACTACAAATCCAGAAACAAAGCATGGCCTAGAAGAATGTCTGGGATGATTTAAGGAATTGCCCAGAAACATGGTGTGTGTGTGTGTGTGTGTGTGTGTGTGTGTGTGTGTGTGTGTCTATATTAACTGGTGGAACAGAAAGACATACTAGAAAGGAGAAATGCTTAATTATGTTAAGAATATATTGAATAAGGATGATCAATTCTATCACAGGAATACAGGCATTTCAAGAATGCATGAACTGGAGAATATCCAGACAGCTTGGTGTCACTTTTTGATTTAGAGTATATAGTCTCAGAAAATTAAATAATTTCTGAAAATTTGCATACTTTCTTATGAAGGGACTAGAATGTACAGCTCATCAGATACCCATTCATTTCCATATCATGTTACTACTTAGATACTTATTAACACTCAGTTATAATAATTAACACTATGATTTCTGTTATAAATGAATATAGATGAATATTGTTCCCAGTTCACCCCTGCACATGAGGGAGTATACAGAAATGTGCCCTTTGAACAAGGGAAGAAAACAGATTCTCTGTTCAAATTGGGTTCATGCCCAGTTTGAACAGAGAATCACTCAGCTGGGGATGACAGCTTTCGTGGCCTCTGGCTAACACAAAGCTCTCAGTGGCTTTTCACCACCACTTAGAATCAAGTCCCAGCAGGCTCAGAGTGGAAGCTGCAGCTGCAGACACTGGGGAACACCTATGTGGACCTTGATGCTTGTTCCCAGGTCCCTTTTGGGCTTTAATTCTGCTTATGTTTTGTGCAGGAGTTTGCAGGACAAGTAGAAAAGGGATATTCCTCTCATGCACCTTTGCCTTCTTTGTAAGTCCTCAGGAAGAGATAAAACTTTTGGAATTTGCTCAAATATCTTGGGAAAATCAGGCATCATAGTTTCTGCTCAGGAACATCTTTACCCTTTAGGAAACACAAATCTAAATACAGAAGTCCCTTTCATAAGTATAATGGCTCAGCAAAGGCAAACAAATCAACAGAACTGAAATTGTAAGCCCAGACTAGTTTATTCTACTTGAGTTCATGCTAAGCATTTAAACATAGTTCAAGTTTTTTTCTGATTGAGGACCTCACTGAGAAGAAAATGGTATGTTTTACATACTAAGCTGATCCAAAAGGCATGGACATGAGCATATGGGGAAAATGAAAAAAGTCCAGAAGTATGTACTTAAGGAGAAGTGAATCTTTAGATAAAGAAAATAATTTTATATGCAAAAAGTGCAAATTATTTCTTGTTCTAAAAGCCCAGTAGAAATTTCATTCACTTTTATAAGTAATAATGAATTATGCTATTATGATTCCTAAAATGTATTTTATTTATATTCCTATGTGATTGAACATAACTGTAGAAGAGAAATAAAGTTCTCTTAACTATTGGACTAAAACACATTGATAAAACTAATAACATATTAGAGCTCAATGACATCAACTAGTGAATTGACTTAGTAGCTGTTTAGGTGATCTTAATGCATAGTCCTTTTTTTTTTTTTTACTTGAACCATCTATTACCTTCTCATTAGTGCCCCTTACACGAAAGGTAAACCTGAGAAATCTGATATTTGTTAAAGTTGCCCAATGAAGAAGCCATCAGGAACTTAAAGCAAAATTTAGATGATATGAATAAATTGGTGTTATGCAGTATCATTACTCAAAAATGAATAATATTTCATAATAGCATAGTTTACTAAGCACATTCTTTTCATATTCATTTTAGTATGCTCATAATACATTGCTTATCTATATCATATTGCTTATCTATGTTTAATCAATGTACATTTGCTTAATGTACATTAATTAATGTACATTGCTTAATCTATGCACTTTGGGTATGAACATTTTATCAGGTTCTTATTTTCCATGTCTAAGGTTCCTAGAATTTGAGTCAAATCCTACATAAGTATCAGTTCTGCAACATAATCTGAACCTCACACTGTGATAGGATGTAAGGTAGCAGAAGGAAGAAGGTGGGTAAGATTCAGGTTAACATATGGAATAACACTTCATGGAAAATGGAATTTTCCAAGAACATCAGAAAATATATGGTGCTTAATGTAGCAATCAGGTAAGTAACAAAATACAAAGTCAGGGATAGAGGATGGGAAGATCATGGTTCAGGATATGCTGTTAGAAAAGGTATATCTTTACACTTGAACTTGACCAAGAAACCAAGAGGTGATAGAAGAGATAACTTTTCAAATAATTTTATTTCTGTTTTGAATTTGTAAATCAGAACTAATATAATGCTACATATTTAATAATAGACAGTGATAGAGTGTGAAAGTGCACCTAAAATCATTTACTTGAGTGGTCTACAAAGCCTTTATTTTATATATGGTCTGATCAATATGAATATAATATTTCCTAATAAAAATAGTGTAAGGAAGGAAAACCAGTTTAGTAGGATCTTTTTTTCCTATGCTGCTTTTCCTATAATCTTTGCTTTCTCATAAATGAACATAACCATAATTAATTCACCTCTCACCGCACAGCCACAGAAAACCAACCTAATTCAAAGGACTCTTTCAATACTAAAAATATCCTAGATCCCACTATTGAATATAGGATATTACATTTACTTACATTATAAATTAAAGACAAGCATCAAATAAATAACAATGATATGGGCGTCTACTACATTTCAGGTGCTGTGAGAACACAAGAAGAAATTAGTTTCAAATAGAGGCCAAGGGAAACAAATAGTACATTATGACACTTAAAATATTTCTTTTTTAATATTAAATAATTTATATATAAATGTCACATCTTTCTGATCTTCGGGGTTCACCCCACTTCCCTGATCATTCTGATCCTGTTCTGCCTTCCCTCCCCTGAGTTGTGTACTTTAATTTGGTTGTTAGCTTGTTTTGACTTTTCTTCATGGTATTTGTTTATCTTTCCCATGTCCCACATAAGAGTGAAACTATTTGGTTTCTGTCTTTTTCTTTTTGACCTGTTTCTACTAATATTATTTCTTCTAGGTACATCTATGTTATCACAAAATCATCCAATTTTTCATTTTTAATTGATGAGTAAAATTCCATTGTGTATATCTACCACATCTTTTTCATCCAGTCATCCGTTTTGGGACATTTAGGTTGCTTCCATGTCCTTGCAATTATAAATAGTGCTGCAATAAACATCCAAGCACAGGTTCTCCTTTGTACAAGCATTAGTTTTCCTTTGGGTAGATTTCCAAGAGAGCAATTGCTGGGTGAAATGGTAGTTCCATTTTCATTAATTTGAGGACCCTCCACACAGCTTTCCATAGAGGTTGAACCAATTCACGTTCCCACCAGCAGTGTAAGAGTGTTCCCTTCTCTCCACATCTTCACCAGCACTTGTTGCCAGTTCTTTGAATGTGGACATTCTTACTGGTATATGGTGGTATCTCATTATGGTTTTGATTTGTATTTCCCTTATTGCTAGTGATGTTGAGCAATTTTTCATGTGCCTGTTGGCCATTTGTATTTCCTCTTTGTAGGAGTGTCTTTTTAGTTCTTCTCCCAGTTTTCAATTGGGCTTCTTGTTTTTTTTTTTTTGTTTTGTTGTATGAGTTCTTTGTGGATCATCGTTATTAAACCCTTATCACTCTTTTGAGGGCAAAAGTTGTTTCCCATTTGTTTGGGCTTCTTTTAGTTTTTTCTGTTGTCTCTTTGCTGTACAGAAGCTTTTAAGTTTGATGTAGTCCCATCTGTTTATGTTTTCCTTCACTTTTGCCATCAGTAGATGTTTCCAGAAAGGGATTTCTGAATTGTAATTCATAGAGGGTTTTTCCCAAGTTTTCTTCTATGTGTGATATGGTTTCAGGTCTGACATTTAAGTATTTTACCCATTTTGAGTTGGTTTTTGTACATGGTGTGAGGATGTTGTCTTGTTTTATTTTTTTGCAGGTCTTAGCCCAATTTTCCCAGCACAATTTATTGAAGAGGCTATCTTTGTTCCAATGTAAGTTTTTCTCTCCTTTGTCAAAGATTAGTTGACCATATATGTGTGATTTTATTTCTGGGCACTCAATTAGTTCCATTGGTCCAATTGTTTGTTGTTGTACCAGTACCATGCTGTTTTAATTATTATGGCTTTGTAGTATAACTTGAAGTCTGGAATAGTTAGGCCTCCATTATCTCTTTTTTTTTTGGCCAGGAGGCTTTTTGATATTTGATGTCTTTTATTATTCCATATGAATTTCTATAATTTTCCCCATCTCTTTAAAGAGTGTCATTGAAATTTTTATAGGGATTGCATTGAACTGTAGGTTGCTTTTAGAAGGATGGCCATTTTGATGATGTTAATGCTTCCAATCCATGAGTAGGGAGTATCTTTCCATTTCCTTGTGTCTTCTTCTATCTCCTTTAGCAGCATTTTAATGTTTTCTTTGTATAGATCTTTCATGTGTTTTGTTAGGTTTATTACCAGGTATTTAATTGTTTTTGGTGCAATGGTAAATGGGATGGCTTTTTTTAATTTCTTCTTCTTCTTGGCTTTTTGCATATAGGAAAGGTACCTACCTCTGTGTGTTGATTTTGTATCTGGCTACCTTACTCAACTGGTTTATTATTGCAAGCAGATTTTCTGTGGATTTTTTTGGGTCCTCTATATAGATAATCATGTCATATGCATATAATGATAGCTTCAGTTCCTCTTTTCCTATTTATATTCTTTTTATGTCTTTCTCTTACCTTTTTGCCATAGTTAAAATTCCAGTACAATGTTAAAAAGTAGTGGGGAGCGTGGGCATCCTTCCTGGTTCCAGATATTATTAATTGGGATGACTTTAGCTTTTCCCCATTTAGGATGATATTTGCTGTAGGTTTGTCATAGATGGCTTTTATTATGTTGAGGTAAGTTCCTTTAATCGCTAATTTTTCAAGGGCTTTTATCATTAATGGATGTTGGACTTTGTTGAATGCTTTCTCTGCATCTATTGATATTATCATGTGGTTTTTGTTTTTTTCTTTGTTTATGTGGTGTATTATGTTAATTGATTTCCAGATATTGAACTATGCTTGTGCCCCTGGAATAAATCCCACTTGGTCATGGTGAATAATTCTTTTTATGCATTGTTGGATTCGATTTGCCAGGATTTTGTTTAAAAATTTCGCGGCCATGTTCACTAGGGAAATTGGTCTATAGTTTTCTTTCTTGGTGCTGTCCTTATTTGGTTTTGGTATAAGTGTGATTAAAATATTTCTTTAGTGATGATGAAGAGTTTGTAAGCTGGGAATTAGGAACAAAAGTCCTCAATGAGGAGGGAGCAACAGGTTGGAAAGGGGATTAAAGAGTTGGAAGTATACAATTATGATACAGGAAGAGGTGGCCAGCCACAGAGACTAGAATAATATGTCACAATCTATGTCTCATGAGATAGTGTTCAAAGAAAAAAGAAACAATAAAAGAAGAAAAAGTCCAGTATAAAATAATAAAAATATAAGTTTCCAGGGTTATTTCCTCAAGGACTTCTTTCTGCCTTTAATAAGGTAGAGTGTTCATTACTCTCCCATAAGACACTGCCATTATTTCAGAAGGCATGTAATGTGGTTAGTGCTTCAAGGAAAGACTATCCTTAACCCTTAACTATTCCTCTTTTGCTAGAGAAAGAGAGGTGGAGCTCTTCAGGTTTTATCAGAGACAAATATTCTTGATATCAGTTCTATTTTCTTATGTTTATGATGCCACAGATAATGTTGCTAGTATACTCACTAATGATGTATAAGTATTTGAAATAATTTGTCTTAGTTTCAAGCATCTAGTAAAACTTGAAGAGCTTCACTTATGAGCATAAGTGATTAAGAGATTAAGATGGCAATATCCATACACACATATGTGTAATCAATTAAAAATAAATAAAATATATATACAAATGAAATATAAGAAAATATATGAGTGAAACACTTCAAGTCATTGACCAAGTTTTACAAAAGTGCATAGGATTATTTCCTATTGTTGGATGATGACTTAAACACCTTTATATCAAGTAACATGGAATAGGTACTTTAGAGGTCATAGAGATGTCTAGAAGGAGCTTTCTAGGTAGAGGGATTAATATGAACCAAAGCTTTGCTAGATTTCAGGTGATAATAAGGAGCCCTGTCTTGGCTAGAATGTATGTAACCGGCTTTGAAAAAAAGGATGAGAATAAAAGTTTAACGCTATTTAGTTAGTGAAGGATACTGAATGCTATGATAAGGAGTTTGGAAGTCAATATTTAACATAGTTTGTTATAAGTTTATGAGTGATGGCATCGTCTTATGGAGGAAGAATCTTTGAGCTCTTCATGAGGTCAGCATTATTTATCTTTAATTAAGATAGTTGTAGACCATAGAATGCATGCAGTCAGATATTTTGAGAATACAGTTTATTTTATGAAATCTGTATGTATTTTTTTAATAATTATGCATCCTTAGTACATAGATTCACAGATATATGCATATATGTAATACTGTTATAAAAAATACCTTATTATTTTTTATTATGTTCTAAGTAGGGATCTTTTCTATATAGACTTGAAAATGCAGTCTGAATATGAAATAGTTTAAGACAATTATTCATATCAGTAAGAAGGGACAGTAAAGCCTGTGTAAGGGATTGGATAGAGTCAGATTTTTTTGTTTAAATTAGTGTTTATGTCACTTTAGTACTAAGTAATATAATTTATCTTTTACTACTATGTTTTGTAGTCCAATGAAGTTTCAAAATCTTTCTGCTCTAGATTGCCAGCTTCCAATTACTGAGAGTGGACCATCCACTTGAAAAGCACATGTCTCTTTCCTCATCAATTTTCCTCTATTTCAGAGTTATTGCTGTCAAAAGTAATGATGTCTGATGTTTGAACTTCATAGGAAGATTGAACCCAGGGACTTTTTAGGAAGCTGTGTGTGGTGTTATATGGATATTAAAAGTTATACCCATAGATTCTTAACAAAGTACTATTCATATATTAAGAATTGTGGAACCAATCAGTGTTTTATCATTATTCTACTTCAATTTTATTCATTATTACTTCAGTAGCAAGATACATCCAATCTCTTGTTTGTCCTATGCACTGCCCCTGTGCATTGAGTTGAGTGCTTTGCAGCTATTTTTCCTTCAGTCATAACATCTCCTATCTCACCCTGTATCCTGGAGCATATTTTGGATTTGTCATTTGGCTGCAGAATTTGTTTGCATTAATTTATACTGAACTGATTTTTTTTGTCGCTATGCCAAGCCACTCAAATTATCTAAATATGTCAGTAAGTTCTAAAGAATGTCTTATTGCATTTCCTGTTATGCTTTTTAACTTTATAGTATTAGTAACTGTGCAACCTATTGTAAATCTAATTTGAATAATTTTTATTCAATTAGATGTTTGATGTGTTTTCTCACAAATGCATTTTTGAGACTTTCTTTCATGTTTACTTCCTATCTAGCTCCCAATACAATAAGTACAGTCATCTTTTCTCAAAGGTACCTTTTAGTTGAGGCTATTTTTAAAGTGATCTCAGTGGAAAATGGAGTCCTGATATATTTGTATTATTTACACATAATTAATTCTAAATTGGTATTTGATACTTGCATGTGCTTTTGCTTATTTTGTGAAGTTACTGTGCCATCTGTAGGAGTGTGTCTATGTGTGTGTCTCAAAATGGAGAAAGAAAAAAGGATGATAATTTGCAGCCAACCCTGGGAACCAGACATGTTCATTCTGTTCACCTCTTTCATCTCTAGGTTCATTACTTTTAGCCATCTATTTTCAATACAAGGATGCATTTTAGCGTAAATGCAGCTCCATGACTGTTACCAATGCTATTAAAAAGTCAGCTGTAAAATTAGCTTAATATTTGTACTTGTTTGCTTTCTACCACTCCAGAGAATGTCTGCAACTAGTGGTTTTAATAGAGGGATTCCCAGTATTCAACATGATAAACCTTGAAATAGCAGCAACATAATTATTAACTGTGATATATATATATATGTACACATATATATATATATTATTTGACTTGAGAATAACTCACTGCTCTGTACTCTTTTTTAAATTAGCCTACAGCAAATCTGCTAAGTGTTTATTTTCCAAAGAGACTTGCCTTCTCCATGGGAAAGGCACAGCTTTTCACAAACAACAGTTTTACTGTTTCTATAGAGATGCCTCCTCCTTGCCACCCTGAATGATGATAGTGTATCACAGACTTAGTTTATCCACACTCATCCATGCATTCCTTTACGTTGCTTACATGCAATGTGATGCTCTGTCCAATTTGAAAGTGGAAATCATTACAAAAGAAAATTGAAAAACACTGAAGTTAACTTTTCAGTGTTAGTGTTTATCCTGTAGTTTTTCACCTTTGACTCTCTCTATTATTGTACTTTAAAATCACCAAGATAATCTCATTCTCCAATGAATGCTTTCTTTGATTTCTCACAATGAATTTCTTTCTTTAAAAATTTCTCAAAGAGGAGAGGGGCTGAAATAATTTACATGTATATACATATATATATATATATATATATATATATATATATATATAATATGTTGTATACAAGCAGATTTGTCTTCTTAAACCTCATTTTGCTTTCAGCTATAAACCATTCAATTTATCAAACATTTCACTTTCCACTTTCAAGTATATAGATACTAAAATAAAGTTGTTTCTTTTGTCGCACCAACAGGACATACACCATCATACTCTATAAAGATAAAAACAGGCTTTGAGACAAAATTATGAAAAAGATGTCAAGGCAAAATGTTCTATCAGTACCTCTAATCTTACATTTACATTTAATCTCTTTGTAAGTTTAACATTTCTCTGCAACTTCCTACATTAGAATCCAGACCTTATGTTTTTATCTTAAATTTACTGTAAAGATATTTCTAGAGATATTCAAAAATATCTTTGATGAAGCACGTAAAACAAATGCTGATCATAGAAAAATGAATATTAGATTGTTTTGAAAGTTATGTCTTATCTACTTTATGTGGCTTGTGATTCCCCAGTTAAAAGTTCATGTAAGCACCCTAGAAATAGACTTGTGGGAGTCACTGAAACACAGAATAATTACATACGCTTCCTGAGTTTAGAGGAACATAGTTTCAGATAAGATATGTGAATTCACAAAAACATCCATCAGGAAAAAAAAAAAAGATAGGTTCTAAGGATTTGACAAATAATCCCTTATCCTTTGATATTTTCAATATCAAACATGTATTTGAAAGGTGCAGTGCAATGAAGATACTGTTTTCTCACTAAGGTGTTGGTTTAACCCTAAAACTAATGTTATAATGCCTAGAGGGAGAAAATGGAGTGAAAATGATCAGAATGTTTTCACAAATATCTCAACTTGGAATGGCAGAATGCAGGTATATTTTCCCAGAGGAAATCCCACAACCTGTTAACTGAAGCTTAAGACTGAAGTTGCGAAACTCATATTCCCTAGTTCTCTGGCCACTTCTGATTTGAAATTCTCTTTGAATTTAAAATCACTTTGGGAAACTTGTGAAAGTTTAGGTGCAAAGCCAAAGAAATACCAGAACTTAATATGATGCCACACAGATTTATATCTTTTCAAATTGTGCTTCCTTTTATTGCTAATACTATTGTTTATAAATACAGTATCATTTTAGATTGAATTCAATTTTTGTGCTCAAGAGAGCATAGATCTGAGTTTCCTGTCTTTCAACTAGTAGAATTTTTTTTCATTTTGAGTATGAATTGAATGAACTTCAAGCATCACTAGGAGCTTTCATATACATTATCTTATTTTCTTATATCTATGAAGATTTTATTTTAAATATGTAGACTATTTGTAAAGTAATTACAGTTATAAAGAATGATCTTTTGTCAGGTCAATAAACTGCAGGATAATATCCCAATAACACAACTTAAAAAAATTGGAAAGCAACATTATGTTACTAAAAATAGAATATGTGATCTATCAAGTATTTCTTTTACTTAAGGTAATGACATTTAAAACATTTGATACTTTGAATTCTCTTTACTGAATTCAAAATAATTCTAACATCGTACCTCCTTATTATTCATTTTATTTTGATTACTAATTACGGTACACACTATACTTAATTAAAAATAGTGATTTATATCCATAAAAAAAATCAAAACCAAATACTAAAGGAACTGAAATCTCTCCTAATTTATTCCTTTGAAAATTAACTTTATTAATCTCTTTATTGACTTCCTGAAGAGCAAAGAAATGTATCTGAATTTACAGACCAGTAATTGAATTTTAATTGACTATAGGACACTTGTTTTATGACTTTTTTTTTTTTTTGCCTTGTTAAACTATGTCATTCCTAATCAACAGTAACTGAATATCTGATTTGTGGTCACGCTCTCATTTTTATGTTGAGAAAGATATACAATAATTGGGTATGTATATATATATTTATATACATATATTTCTTATCCTCTGATCTTTAATTCATAATATTAATTTTAATTCACAGTACAAATTATAATCATTTCTGGCCATTGGTTTACGTTAGCTTAAGTTGGCTATATGATAATGAATAACTTTATCAATTAATAAACACCAGTATAAGTCACACCAGACATTAATCAATTGATTCTACTCACTGATAATTCAGAATAGGAATTAGTCAATTTGCTATCTTTTGTGTGATGACAGGACAGGAAAATAGAATTTACAATGAAGTTATTTAATGCCTGATAAATTGGCTTGGTAGTCAGCAATATCTAAATTTAAAACCCAAATGCAACCTTTGTAACAAATAGATTATATTAGAATTGGCTGTCTTTCAAGAGAAAGGTAGGACTTCAGGACCTGGCATGCTGCCCAACACAGGGCATGTGTTTTGCAATATTTAGAGAGAATGAAAGTAGTTAGTCTAAGACCTCTGAATTGGTCCATTGTCATAATCCATAAATTCCATTATAAAAATATGAAGTTCCTTGCATTTTTAGAATTTTTGCACATTTATAAAAGTGTAAAGTTATAAAAATGTAAGTTAATAGTTAATGTAAGTTAACAGCAGTAAATTATAAATAAAATTAAGACATTATGTTTTAAACTGAAGGTATCAAACATGGGGTTATATGGAAAATACCAGAAAAATGTGATTCTTATATAAGTGGAAACTTTCCTAGTTGACATTTAAAAATATATATACTGCAGTCTTTTCACTGAAATAAGCACTAGAATGGAAACTACCCACACTCTCTCAAGTAGAAAACTGGGAAAATGTTTCCAGCAGCCTCTCACCCTTGCTCTGTATGCTCTGTGTATCTTGCATCATATGCACTCAGTGAGAATGCAAGTGTGTTGATGTTTACTAAACAGCAGGGAGCACAATTTCCTACTACAGTCATAGGAAGGAGAGCAGAGCATATGCTTGAATATTCCAAATAATTTGTTAGACGATACATGTGGATCTATATCTAATATGAAATTAATTTTTCACACACACGCAGAGCTCTGCAACCAGACTTTTACACAGTGGGTTGTGATATTGTAATGTCTCATTCATGAGCCATGTGTTTGAATTATACTACTTGAATTATCAAAGTCATCTTGCTGTTTGAATGCCGCTGGCATCATATTTGAAAAAAAAAAGCATAATCAAGTCTAGCTCCTTTAGGGAAGATGTTGATACTGGCCCTGTAGGTGGTACAATAGATGTTAGTTAGTGGCTTGAAGCTAATTTTTCTACTTCAACTATTTATGAAACATTGATGAAACATTGTTTCTTCAAGATATTATAGTTCTAACAGATTCTCTTTTCCACAGGCACAAACACACACATACTTTTGTACACACTATGTGTTAGTTTCTTCATTCTAGAATACTGTTGGGAAAAATAACAATCGACTTTTAAAAGTTTCAATAATTTTGTATAGAACTTGGTACTCAGGGAATCTTTTAAACCTCTTGATGCCCAGCTTAAATGAGTTTTATCTAGTTAAATGAGTCTTATTTAATGTTTTGGCCTCAAAAGAATCATAGCAAGTATATTTTACAGAGCACCTATTTTAAGTCAAATATTTCCCCAGGCATCCTCGTTTATCTCATTTACATTTGACAGCTTTATAATATAATTTCCTTGGGATACCTATAAAAACCTATAGGAGTTCTATGTTGGGTTACATAACACAGACTGTTCCAAATTCCAGTTTGATAAAGATCCAGAGAATATGTTTATCATATTTTCAAGTAGTATGAACTTTTGCAAGGTAAATGACAGAATCTGGATAAAGATTCTTAGTGTCATTCTTAGGAATGACAAAAATAGAAATGATTGCGTTTGTTTGAGATGTTTTACATAAATTAAAATATATATAATTTAAAACATCTGAACTAACCTTTCAGTGAATCAAATAAAATTCAAAATATTAAATCTATTACAATAATTTATAATCCAGTAGGTTTAAAACTTATTCAAAATGATAATTTTTAGATTAAGTTAAGGAATGTACTAATTATTTAACTTTATATAGAGCTAGGTAAGTCACACGTAGAAGTTCATATTCAGTTGTGTACACCAAACACTCAAGAATACTTTGATAGTATAACATGTGTACAAAGGAAATAATCTTGGGTTGTGGTGACATGAACACCATTTCCTGTGACAACCAGGCTTGACATATCTGGAAAAAAGAGATTTGTGAACCTGGGGGTACAGACTATTTATCATCTGTTAAAAGGTTATCTTGATGAAGTGAACACAACCTATGGTATTCAGTAAGACCAATTCAAAGGCAGTAGGAGAAATACCCTCCCATTAAAAAAAAAATTATAGAAAAAAAATTGTCCAATAACAGAAAAAATTATAATGATCTTCTTGCCCTTGCAAATGCATTTTCCGTATTAAAAGGCAAATTGTATTGTTTGGCAGCCATTCCTTCCAGTTTAATGCTTTAGATTGTATACTTAAAATGTGGAATTTGGTAGTATGAGAGAAGAAGCTTGTACATATTTTAAATGAATACAAATGGTACTTCTATAATTTATTCTCTTAAATGTTTTATGTATATATTTTGCTGATATTTCATAGACAACCATAATAATATGCAATAACATAAAAAAGCTGACTCATTATATTGCTTATGTAAAATGAAGATTTCTCTTCAGATGCAGGTGAAGTTGGAGTAAGTTTTTTTTTCTCCTTATCTAAATGATGATTTTTAGAATAAACGGAAAAAAGGACATTATTTCTATTATGTGTAGCTAATGGTAATTTTAATAATTTATCTATGCATTAATACATTAGAACTCAAATATTGATCTTATAAATTAAAAAAAACAACATAGAACTACATACTCCCTGCAAGCATCATAACAAATAGATTTTTGTTTTCCTCTATATTTAGACATATGTTGTCTTCATCCTATCAATCACTTCATAACAGAGTTTACAGATACCATTACAAAAATTATTTCTGATTTTTAAGCATAAATACTGATAAGAGGGAATGAAACAGAACTGGTCAATATATTTGAACACCTCTTTAAATTTAAAGATCTAAAATTGTATCCACAGAATTCGATCCATAGTTGTGTTTAGAGATCGTACTTACTTTGATATATGCAATTGGCCTCACTAAAGAAATAGTACAATTAAGGGAATGAATAAAAAATATGTCATTTAAAAATACATTTGTTTTATCAAATTGCCTTTCACAGTATTCTCATTTTAATTTGCCTCACCCATCTTTTTCCTAGTGTTATGTGGTTTATGAAAAATCATGATAAACTTACCATTTCTCCAAACATCATTGTAATGTTAGATATATACTGGAGACGTAGGTGCAGCCAGAGATGATAAAATTGTTTTAGCTTTATTTATCATAATTTGGATAGAAATAGACCAGTCAACATTCTAAATGAAAAAAAAAAAAAGTAGAAGTATCAGGTTTCTGTTTTAATAAATTTACTAAGTCATAGCCTATAAGTGTTTTATAATTTCCTACAACTGATAAAAAACAATTGTGACATGTGATGAAAGATAATAGAGATAATTTACAAAAAAATTAATTATATATTTTGTCTTAAATATATATAAATATATATGCTATAACTCTATACCAACTGTCTCTTTATAGGTATATAGAATAGCACATTTATTTTCTAGACACTTCTAGTGTCCAGTATCCATCTTCACTTTTTATTCACTCTGGATTCATGTTGGTGATATTTTCCAGAGAAGTAGTATAAGCACCACCCATAGAACACTCAACAAATTTTTGTTCCTGTGGTTCTTAATTACTTTTTCTTGTACATGTTTGGTATTCCACAAATAAGTATTATTAAGCATTTATAAAATAAAGATGTGCTTATTTATGTGAGTATATTTTCTATAAAAGAATATGAAACCACAATATAAATAATTGTAACATCATATATAACTGTGTATTATCTTGTAAAAATTTTTGGTGATGACTTAGCAACAAGTTAGTATTACTGAAATTCACCATGTAAATAAATCTAATTATAAATCTAATTATAAAATTTTGTCATGGTAAAATCATCTAATTTGCCCAGTGGTACTGTTATCTTAGACTAATATTGAATTTGGCCTTGCTAAATTTGTATTGCATATTACATTTTAGCAGCAGTTTCAGGAATCCATTATTAACTGTCATATGTCATATTATATCAATGAAATTTGAATCACTCATTATATTTTGGCATTTACATTATGACAGTAAATCAGTCTAGGAATCCTATTTAGAGACTAATTTTAACATTACTCAATTTGTTATTCAAATAATACACTTTTTGTCAATCTACCAATTGTTGGTATGTATATACATTCTATTAAGTAATTTGTAATTCATCAAAATTGAATTAGTTGAAATACATATTTATCTTATCAACAATTTAGAAAAATTTTATCTCCTTATGTCTAATTTTTGTATTATCATTATTGAGGTCATATTGGTTATAGTACTGTATATGAATTAGAAGCATGAATTGACACCACTTCAGATACTTTATCACACCATATCCATCATCAAGGCACCCATAATTCACGTGTCTCACATTTGATTTTTAAAAAGAAAATGAATCAGAAATAAAAGCTGATTTGTAGATTATTTTTTCAAGAAGTTCATAATTCTTGACAGAATCAGTAAAATTTTATTCCGATATGCCTGTCCACTACATCTTTATATCATAAATGCTTTTTGAAAAGTTTACCTTTTGACAATAGCAAAATCTAAATTACAAAAAAAGTTGAGCTCTTGTTATACATTCCACATAATATATTCAAGATGTTTTTAAAATAATATGACCTAATAAATGATTTCCTCTTCAACTTTTATTGAACAGCTTTCAGCTACTTATGTTTCTTAAAAAAAAAAAAAAAAAAAAAAAACAGCTATTCTCATCACATATTTATATCTCTTTTGTCTTTACATTTTAAGATTCACATAAAAATATTAAATAATTTGCTATTGAGTAAGTCAGCATTGCACACTGTAGTTTCCCTTAAGGGATGAAATATTACTTAGAGATAAGCAATTAGGTATTTTAAATATTTAGATACCCAAATATCACTCTACAATCTCAGTCTCTCTTATTGAGACAAATTGTTCCCTGGTTCTGCATCCATAAACATCACCAGAGAGAACATTAATAATCATTAGGTATGTGCCTCAATAAAAATTGGAAAATAGTTTAATAGGATTTTAACTTAAATGAAGACCAAGCGTGAGTAACTCTTATTTTCCATGTATCCTCAGGGTCTGAGAGATAAACACTAATAAGAAAATAATCACTTATCTTTTAGTTTAGTCTTTTTTCCTATGTGAGTTGAAGAATAAAAGACTCAAAAAGCAAAAGTATTATTATAGTCCCGCCTTCTATTAAATGTTGAATGCAAAATAAGCAATACGAGAAATTTATCACTGTTACAGGTCTTGCTTATACTTAACTAAATTTTTTAAAAAGTCAAAAATTTAGTATATCTCCCTACTATGTGATGCTATACATATATATGTGAGTGAGGTTTTTCCCCAAGAGTGTATATGCTCCCCACAAAGGGGAATAACTGTACAAGTCATTAAATAGAAACAGATGCTCATTTAACAAATGCATTTATTCCTGACTTTTCTTTTGCTTTTCTTTTTTCTTTCTTCCTGTCATAGCAGAGCCATCTGCCCACATCTTCTATCTTCTGTTTCATGGTGTTTTGGGTTTTTGGTTTTCTTTTTTTTTGTCAGAAATGGATTATAAATAAACATCCTCTTTAAGTAAAAATTATTCTAAGGCAACAACCTTGAACCAATAAAATTTAAGGCTAGCCTTTAGTTCTGCACAACAATCGTAAATTTTCTGGCTCAAATCATTTTTGGAACATAGATAAGTATATCCATTTCAAAGAGTATATTTTAAAGAATTCAGTCACTTAATATTACTACATACCAGTTCTGGTTATAACTGCCATAATCCAGTTGTAATTTGAAAGATTCATAAATTAGAAACACTCTCTTCCACACTGTATGGAATTGTAATAACATTTTGAGGCAAAAAAAATAACAAAATAACACTCCCAACACATCCCACATCCTTCTCTATAATGTTCATTAGGTATCCATAAGTGATAGAGAAGGTATTTAATGATGTGTACTACCAAAGGTCCACAGAAAATACTAGTCTATATTGCCTGATGATTCTGACCCATGAAAAAAAAATTTAAATATTAAAGCTGTATTGATGAAAAGGTATCTTATAAGGATTTTTAAAAGTTATCTTTCCAAGGGTTATATTTACTCAAAATTATTGACTCATTTTGATAAGAAAAATCATTGCAGTTTGTAATGATAGCATATACATAAATGCTTAAAATTGCAAAAATAATTCATTACACATAAAAATAAAAGGAGAGCACATCATTTGGGAAATATGTTTATTTTTCTTTTCTGATTTTTTTTTTCCTGAGACTAGGAAATGTTACCTAGTCTATGTTGCCCAAGGTAGTCTTGAACCCACAGACTCAAGTGTTTCCTAGCATCAGCCTCTCAAGTATTTGGGATTACAGTCGCACCACTGCACTCAGTTTGGAAATGAATATTCTATAAATACATGTTCATTATTTTTGTGAGGCAAATTAACATAGATACTCAAAGACTTTGATAATGACCATAATGAGGAGAGGATTTTAATGTTTTATAATATGATTAGGGGTAAATAATGTTTACCACTTTTAAAATTAGCAAAAGAACCTATTGCCATGTGTCCAAGCTATTTAGACAAATATTATTTTAGAAAGGAATAATACTAAATGAATAAAAGATATATGGCAGTTCTGTTCTAGGGCCCCACATTTTTAATTTTCAATGTGTTGCAAAGCAATAGAAGGATTTGCTTTGAAGATCTTGGCTTATTCTTTTCTCTTGTATTTTTTTCTGTTCTGGAACTCTTGTCCTTTTCTACCCTTCCACCATGACAAAGTGATGGAGAACATATGTTGGGATTTCCTCCTTAACACTTTTATCCAGCAACTGTTCCTATGTGGTTCTTTCAAGCAACTGATCAACTTTCAAATTTATTATATTTTTGAAATGACATATAAAATAGTCTTGGATCTGATTAATGTTCACAGTAAAAATTCTGAAACACAAACAAGCAGCACAGGCCAGACAGCCACCTGTAAAATTCAAAAGGAGTTCAGGATTATTATAAGTGAGAATATTACATAAGAAACTTTGCAGATTGAAAAAGTAAGTGATGTTGTCTCTAAAGAAAATGAGCTTGTTCACAAATTTTGGATACAGTTAAATAATATTTTTAATACCTCAATGCATTTTGAATATGTTTTGGTAGTGATGTGATGAGATGTAGGATGATATAAATATCAAATAGTGAATCATCTGTAATTATTCTTTTTTATTAAATGACTTCTAGTATGACAACAGCAAAAAAGAAACTTAAATTTTGAATAAAATTGAACTCATTTCAAAGCCCGTTCTTCTTTCCACCCACTCCCCTCCCATCATTTAGGGGGAGGGTGGTGTATGGGGTTTGTTACGGAGACTGAATGACCCAATGACCAAAGAATCTAAGAAATGTTCCCATCTTTACTAAGAACACTGGGAATGTCATAAAGAATGTCTGAACTGTAATTCCCTAAAATATTACAAAGTATGTTTTGTGTTATAATTTGCTTCAATACCCTGTATTGCTAGGAGTTCCCTGGTAATTTTGCGTGTCACATAGTTTATAGTGCAGATTAATACTATCATCGTCTTCATCATCTGGTTTTACAAGTTAGCTTCAGAATCTACTTAAACATCTATTTTATTTTGGAAAATTGTACGTCAGTTTGAATTCTTGGAATAGGTCACAATGTCTACTTGTTTGTATCAAAGCAATATGCTATGTGCCTTTTCCCTGAAGTATCACAGTTCTCAAAAATTGGTTATTATCACTGTTGTTTTACAGATATGCAAATTGATTCCAGAAAGCTTAAGTAATTTTTGTTTTGAATTTTCAGTTAAAATAGCTTCTATTTTGGAGACATAGGTGTAGATACCATAGTACACACAACCATCTAAGCACCTACATTCCACCACCATAGTCCTTCTCTCCATTTTGTACCTTTCTGGATGTTAAGTAACTTTTTAAAGGTCACATGGTCCAAGAAGACAGAAGAAAAATTCGAATCAAGTGACCTCTTTTTAGGCCTTGTTTTTGCTTGTCCTTTTAGTCTTATTATAGCCCTGTGAGGCAATCAAATTAACCTCTCAGTAGGAATAGTTTCATATTTTAATGACAACGACTGCTTTTAAAATAAAAGGATATTATGATTTTGCTTGTGAATCTTTTAACATCCCAATGTTAAGACAAATAAACTATTGCATTTATAAGAGAATCTTGTGGAGAACTGCTAAAACAAACTTAAAAAATTGATTTTCTCAAAAATAGTTATAGTTTCTTAAGTCTGAAATATTTAATTTTCTCTAGTCATAGGTCTTTCCTTTTAATATTTTTTCCTCAAAATATTCCCAATGATCACTACTTTTCATGTCATGATATGCGGATGATGACAAAATAGAGACTGAGTATCAAATCCAGATTGAAAATCTTGTATACAGCAGTAATTCATGTCAGAGAGTATTCTCTCCTGATGGAGATGTGCTCATTTCATGAATCTAGATCATTCACATCATATGATACAGTAATAATTTCTGTTGTCAAATTATTCAGTCATTTGTATTAAAAGTCACTGTCTTGATGGAATTTACAGAGCAGTTGAGAAGAAAAAGTATGGGCAGATGATTATAATACAGAGTGACAAAAGCAATGCAAATTATAGACAGGTACATTCCCTGCATACAAATGAATCAAATCAATCTGGAGCATCTTAAGAAACTTTCCAGAGATGAGAAGCTTTCAACTGAAACTTAATAAATCAGGGCAACAAAAAATGGAGTCCATTTCTTTAGCAGTTCATATTCAGATTATTTAGAATAGGCAACAAACGAATAATCAACTGATTTTCTTTACAACACCAGAATATAATAAGAAATGGCAAAATCTAAAATCACTTCTCATTATTAACTTCCAGTAGGGGATATAGTTATAACAGTCATTTGAGTGCTGACATTCTAAATAGCAGAATATGGGTGATAATTCTGGTGACAATTTTGTGAGTTCCATGTTAGGTGATGACATCATGAGTTTAAGTCCTTTGCATCTCCTTAACAGAAAAATATGTTTGGTTAACAGCACACATCTGATTATCTTCAAAGTCACTAAAATTAGTATGCCTTGCAACCCTATACCTATTTGATATGCATATGTGTCATTGAGTAGATATTTTCCTACATTCCAATTAAAGTTTTCCACAAGTGAGTCTTTTTTTGCACTCACTTTTGAGCTACATGATTTGAAAAAATATATACTTAACCATGTTCTACGTCATTTTATAAGGAATGTTAGATATTTACAATAGAAGTTTCAAAAATATAATTTCAATGACTATAAAATTATTTAAAGGTAATAGAGCAGTGCTGTTAATATTGTATAGATAATGAAGTATTTAATGCAAAGTTGAAAGCAAAAGAAGCGACTATTAGAAATTCTAGAGTCTATGATTGGTTATAGGATTCTCTTTTCTTGTTTGTCTTCACTTTTGCTGTCTCCCTTTCTTGAGGACAATCATGAGAACTTGCCGGGACCATTGCAGTGGGATTTTACAGTAAGGGAAGAAATTTGACTCAACTCAAAACACAGCAAAGGCAAGTGGGAATGTATAGCTAAAGAGCATGGTGGTGGGGTCAGGGGTGTCAGTAGATAAAAAAAAAAGAGAGAGAGAGAGAGAGAAAACCTCAGGGCTAAAGTAGTTCAGACTGATCCAACCTGACAAGATTTTTACTAAAGATAGACTTAGATGATCAGACATTACCTGAGAAATGGTGGAAGATGAAGAACTTGATAGATATCCAGGGTAATCAACTATCTAAAATGAGATATTCTGTTAAACTGCTTTAATAGGCTTTCTTACGAAAATGAGTTTTATAAGGAAGTGTATCAGTAGATCTAGCAAAAGGTTCAAGAGCCTGACTAAAACATAACCAAGCAAAGAAATTATTGCCACAAGAATGAAAAGTACTAAAAGTTTGTATTGCTTTCCCCTCCCCCATAACAGCTTTAAATCTTTCAAATCCCACATAGTTTTGAATTCCTTTCCTTCTTCTGTGATCTTGTAAGTGATCATGTATACAACACAAATCTGTGCTGTTTCATTGATTTCTGAAAAATATTCAATTTTATTTATTCACCAATAAGTAAAGCTGTGGAAGTATTAAAATCTTTTTCTAAGAGTTGAAGATAATATTTGAATTGAATATAATGGGAACAGCATGGCTCACTGGAGGCATTTCATGTCCAGAGTGGAATAGCCTTTGACTGATTAAGTGGGCAGACTTTATTGACTACATTATTAAATATGAAATCTATTAAACCTTTCCCCCCTCCAAATGTTAACATCAGTGCCAGTGTTAGAGTAAAACTCGTGACATTTAGAAAGGAGAGAAAATCAGATGAGATTTACCAGAAAGAGGATATATAAATAATTGAATAGGAATGTCTGTAACAATACAGCTCTTGTAGATTATGTGTCACAAAATATTTCTCTATTTTCTGATTTGAAAAAGTTTCTAAAAGGGCTCAATCAGTTGTTCTTAGGTTTTGCAATCAGGGTAATTTTGGAGGCTTCCTTCCAAGTTCTGATTTATCACCCCAGTATCCCAAGGGTCCTCTGTGTGATTGCCTTGGCACTGACATTTATGCTGGATGAACTCAAAGTGCCACTCTTTACTCGATATTATCCTTCTTTAGGTCACAAGGGTGCTATCTTTCAAGAACATTTGGGTGATTTTCACACCACCCGATATCTCACCAACACTAGAAGTGTCTTTTCTTTGAAACTTAGAAGGAACCCACCAGACCTGTAAATATAATTCAGCAAGTCTCAGTAAACATTTTTTTTTCCCCAGCTGGGATGCCAGTTCACAGAAGAGGAAAGTGAATGCAGTGAAGTAGGATAAATTAGTGTATTGGCTTCTAGTACCAGTTTCACAGCTGTGTCATGGTTTCCTTTAGGGTCCAGGAAAATGTAGCTTTTCATGCCTGGTATTCTTTCTATTGTTGTTATCTATGCTCTTCACTGGTGTAAGAAATGACCTTTCCCTTCGAAATGCCAAACTGATTCTTTGAGAGAGACTGCTGTTCCTTCTATAGAGACAGGCCTCTGTTTCATTCTTTTGAAGAACCTGCCATTGCAATCACAGGTAATGTATTTAGTAGGGCGAAGACAGTGCCAGGAGTATCCAAGGTAGGCTTACTCTCACAGCTGAGCTTGGGATTTGCCACTTCCTTGCTGCGTTCAAGCTGCCAGAGCTCTTCTTGAATGCTGATATCTTTAGATAGCAAGACCTTCGAAGTCCTTGTTTACTTTTTTCAAGTGAGGCTTTTCTTTCTGCTGAAAGTTTGCAAGCTGACAGCTTTGGAATGTCAGTTTTTCTGTATCCTTTCAGATCAAGTACAGGAGTAATGATAGGAGTTTCCCATGCTTTGCAGCTTAGTCTTCTGTAAATCATAACAGTTTAGGGCTAGAAACTGGCATCAACTCTGCTCACTAACTAGCAGAGACTCTGGGTCACAGGTAGCAGGCCTTCCCCAGCCCAGCCAGACACAGATGTGGCATTGCACTAGGGCTGTTTGCCCTCCTCACATGGTTTTTGATATATGGAAATTAGTTCATTGATGCAACAGAAGGTTAAGAGTGAAAATGTCTCCTTTGGTCCCTTGCCAAAAATAGATGCCACTTAGGACTTTTATTGGTTAGGTATTGGCATTGTTGAGAAATGGAATGATTAGTTAGGACACTGGGATTTTGAGGAATAAGAGATTCTTTACTCAGAGGACCTTGACATTATTACTTCTGGTTATTTGCATGGTGGTCAATGATTACCCAACTCTTGGTTTCTCTAAACTTCTTTGAAATCCAATCTACTTTGTCCTGAAATAGACCAAGACCCTAAAATCCATCAAGCCATAATAAAAGTAGGCTGTGGATGTTTATAACTTTTTAAGATCCATTACATTCAAATGATTTTGTGCCTCTTTCAGTGATAACAAAGCCATGTGTTTTGTTAGTAGGATTGTATTTCTTTAAAGAAAAAGTGCAAAGCAATCAACATTTCTCTGATAATGACACCAGAATATATTCCTTCATGTACTTTCTTCATGATTTATATAGTCTTTTACTGTATTGTCTCAAAATAATTCTCAAATTCCTATTTTAGGAGTGCCTGCACAATCAGGTTAGTAATTAAGGCAAAAAAGAATTACTTCATTTTTACAATGATGTGAAATTTATATATAAATAAGTTATAAAAAAGAATTACTTCATTTGATTTTTATAGCATTTCACTAAAAATAATTTTAAGTATAAGTTCATTAAATTTGTTCTCTAAATTGGCATCAAGTGTAATTTTTTTTGTGTGTACCTGAAAACATATGCAAACTTTGTAATTCTAAGAGCATTCAAAGGCTGATTAAAAAGTTAAGGATATATTTTATGAGGTATGGAATAAAAATAACTCATTTACCTATTTAACATTTTACCCATAAAATGTGTTTTAAGCAAAGGTGTTGGTTAAGGCTTGGCATTTCAAGGACTCTTCACTTGAATAGAGACATTAACAGAAATTGATATGAGGTAGTGCCAAGCAAAGTAACAGTGAATAAGGGAACTTACTTACTGTACCAAAATGAAAATATTAAAATGGTGTTATAGAGCTCAAGACATCAATGCAAATGAAAATGTTCCCGATAAATAAAATTTAAAGTTTTCTATCTAAATAATATTTAATTTATGGGAGAGTCTTATTTAAATTTACAAATCTTAATTGCATAAACTTCCAGAGTAGTTCTTTGTTATTTTTCATGAAAATTATGATATAAGCTTATATATTCAGGAAAATGATAAATACATAAATGGAGGTTTTGCCTTGAAAATAATATATAATCTATCTTATAGTCAAAGTAGTAAAATCCCCAAAACTTGTTTTTGCTAATAGTTATCATAAAATATGAAATAAAATTATGCTATGATTATGCCGACACAATAAAATTGTTTTCAGAAGAAGTAGGAGATAGAATGGAAAGGCCCATAATGAGGCATTAGGTGTCTGCTCAGACATTTTTCTTATCACTGTGAGACCAAAGTCAATGAATGTATGAGAATCTGTTACCTAATCAGGAAAGTAGACATATAAACAAGTAATTAAGCATGAGCTCATTATTAAAAGAAAAGACAGCAGAGAACTCTGGGAACACTCAAAAAGATTCACTTCTGTATTATGGAGATATTTGTCTTGAAAAACCTTCAAAATTGTGTTGGAATTTGATTGTAAAAATGTAGACAGGGAGCCGGGCATGGTGACTCATGCCTGTAAGCTTCAGCCTATGAAGTGGCCGGTGCTAGGGATCGCAATCCAGTCCCGCCCGGACCAGAAGCGAGACCTAGTTCCAAAAAAAAAAAAAAAAAAAAAAAAAAAAAAAAAAAAAAAAAAAAAATAGCTGAATGTGGTGATACGTATCTGTAATCCCAGCTACCTGGGAAGCTGACGCTGGGGATTGCCTGAGTCTGTGGTACCCCAGGCAATGAGAACCTGCAGTTCCACGGGCAAAAATAGTGAGACCAGTCTTAAAAAAAAAAAAAAAATAATAATGTAGACTGGAATCAGGCAAATAAAGGAATCCACACAGAAGGAATAGTGTTTACCAGTAACTGAAAGCTTCATATAAATATAAGTTCATGTGACTGGACCCATGATTGCGGGTCAGCATGAGAAAAGTGGTTTTGGAAAAATAAGACTGTAAGCCATGCTCCGTATTTATGTCATGATAAGGAATTCACACATCTTGTTGATATCAAAGGGAGACTATTTTTTAAAAAATCAAACTTATTTCTAGGAAAAAGATCATCCAACACATTTGAAAGTAACCCAAATTTGTTAAGTTTATAGATTTATTTAATTAAGGATTTAACTCAATGAATCCCCTCAAGTAACCAAAAGGAAGTCAAATAAAATGGAAGAAGAATAACTGCACCATGCTTAAATTCTGCATTGAATAGGGGTGACATTAAGAATTCCATTGTGCTACTCATTCTAGCAAAACTATTTTAATGATGTATTAACTTATTCAATTGAGAGAAAGTTTCCATACATTCTAATCATCCCAGTACTTTTATATTAAGATAATTCCGGGATAACTAAAATGAGGAATCAACAGCTTATTATTGAGGGTCTGTTATTTAGCTTGCCACCCAATTTTAGGTTCTTGGGCTCTTTCTGTGGACAAAGCAAATTATAAGACTCTGTCTATGAGTATGGAAAAGAAGCAACTTCAATGTGTAGATCATATTTGCAAAGACATGAGCACATGAGACAATGACCTATGAAAATCTAATGTCTATCATATCTTTTCCCTGTCAAATAATAATATCTTACCAGAAGTCACCTATTGAGTTGGAAATGCATATTCATAAGTAAGCATGAGAGAAAGAGAGAGAGGGAGGGAGAAAGAGAGGGAGAGGGAGAGAGAGGAGGGAGAAAGAGAAGAGAGAGAGGGAGAAGGAGAGGGAGAACAGGAGAAGAGGAAGGGGAGGGGGTAGTGGAAAGGGAGGGAGTAAATGAATTTACATTTCTTTGTAGGTTCAACAAGAGGAAGAGATATGTTAAAACTATTAATATAATTTATCTTTTTACATTAGAATTTAAATAGAACAATGTGGATAAATATTGTCCTGTGCTCCCTTGTTAGCTTCAGAAGTTCCTTTTAACAACAGAATTTTCTGTAAGTTAAATAGAGTAGCTGCTTTTTCAGACTAATTTCTGGTCACTTAACATTCTCTTTATCTTTTCTGCCTCAACTCAATACACATCTATTGTTAATCAATGAATGAAAAAAAAAAAAAAAAAAAAAAACCTTTGGCTGCTCATTTATTTTCTAAAGGATTTCAGTAAACTGAATGTATCAATGAATTAATGTTTGTTTGCTTCAAGGCAAAGGGGTCATTTGAACTTCAAAAGTCAAACATAGACTGTGAATTTTTTTAAAGCACAAGTGTCTCAGTGGACTTGGACAATACTTTAGTATAAGACAGTGTTAATATTTTGAGGTTTCAGCATTTAAGATAGATGTGGAAAATTTAGCATATAGACTAGAGGAACTTAAATGATATGATTAAATGCTTGAAAAATAGAAGCTTAGAGTAAAACTAAAATATTATAGATCCTTTTAAGTAGGAAGTTGAATGTTTAAAGGACTGACTGTTTATATAGGAATTAATATATCCCTTGTAATCGCTATGTACAGTTTTAAAGGGAAATTATTTGTTTTACTATAGAAAAATGAATGAATGAATGAGTGAATGAGTGAGTGAATGAATGAATGAATGAATGAATGAATGAATGAATGAATGTATGTCCCATTCACCTCAAGAAAATTCTTTCCCAATTCAGGTAAGGCTGTGTGTACCTGGTTTTTAGGGAATGATGTGATTATGGAAAATGTCTATTTAGGTGGGTGCACAGAGGTGTAGAGAAGAACAAGTGATGAATGTTGTTCTGACACAAACATTGCTAATATTTATGTTAATATACTTACCAAATTTCCATATTTAAAAAGAATGTTCCATTCCCATGAGCCCATTTTCAGTTTTTATCACTCCTAATGGGGTGTCTGTGACAGTGGTGCTGAATCAAAGGGAAAGGGTAGATAGAATTCTTAATAAAATTGTAAGGAAGCTTATGATGTTTCAGAAAAAAGATAATGAGCTAATGCACATAAGATCCTGTCTCTAAAGAAAAACGGAAAAATGATCTATCACTATTGCTACAAGTTTTAGAAAGTATTTTCTGGGAAGAAAACCATTATTTTCAAAAGAAGCAATTTTTTGGTTGATAACTTATTTTCAGGTGATCAGAGAAACTAATTACTACTCTGTTTCATATTTACTTGTGAACAGTAGTTGTCTGAAATGCATTTACACTCTCATCACTTTTATAAGTTAAAAAAGTTTACCTTCAATTTTCTAATGTTTCTCTTCTTTTTATAGTCCTTACATGGCAATAAAACATTCTGTTTAAACCAGTGTATCACCTGCCACATCTATTTCAGTGTGCTAGGAATTATGAAGATGTTTCAAAGTTTTGAATATAATAGTGCATGTTATTGAAATTGCTGAGCTATTTACTTATTGTGTAGACAAAAGAACTAAAATGAGAAGATTCTCTATTTATTGCATTCAAATTTTTGATAGTGTTTATTAAGCTGAAAACACATATCCCTCTGTATTCAAATGATCTACCTTTCCTCATTTACTTCTTTGTAAAAAGAAACTAATCAATTATTATCAAGGTTTTGAAAGTATGGCTTCATCTCTTTTATTTTTTAATCTTGAGTAATTTACAGAAACCTTAATGGCCTGCTCTATGAATAGATCTTACCCATGATATTGTTTCACTTTTGCTTGACCAGGTGGTATATATTGTGTACATATGCATAAAGGTATATAAATATATTTTTTTGCTTCCTGTAAAGATAACAAAAAAAAACAAAAAACAAGCAGTTGGCAAATACATTCAACAGGAGTTTGAATTCCCAACTCAAACACTCATCTAAATAAAAGCAATGGTTCAGTATTCGCAAACTCAAGAATTTGACTTGAATTTATAGAATATAACTACTGCAAATAATAAGCACCAAAATGCATATCTTTCTAAATGGAAATCTACATATAGAGTCTAAAAATTTAGGAAACACTAAATTCCTTTTGGTTGTGTCTTGGTGACGATGTAGAAAGAAATAGATGGAATAAAAGTGGGTTTGATGTTATGCTACCAATGCTGATAGAAGCATGATTATATAACCTATGTCCAGGAATGTCTTAAAATAGCAGTAATATAGCCTGGTACATGAGAGAAAAGTCATCTCTCTCATTCACCAAAAAAAAAAAAAAAAAAATGATA
>PVHY01001072.1:163657-176373 GCA_004024945.1 Uropsilus gracilis | reverse complement strand
CCTCCCTCCCTTCCTCCCTTCTTTCCTTCTTTCCTTCTTTCTTTTTTTCTGAGGCTAGGTCTCACCATTTTGCCTGGGGAGCCGCAGGCTCACATTACCCAGGGTACCACGAACTCAAGCGATCCCCAGCCTCAGCTTCCCAGGTAGCTGGGATTACAGGCACACGCCACCACATTCAGCTATTTTTTGAGACTAGGTTTCACTATGTTGCCCCAGGTAGATTTCGAACCTGCAGACTCAATTCCTAGACTCAGAACCTTGATTCCTAGTCTGGGCCTCACTTCATAGGCTGTGATTAAAGGCATGCACCATCGTGCCCAGCTCATTCTTTTATTTTTTTATTGTGATCATTTCAGACACATAGAGACAGAGAGAACAGTACAGTAAATTCCATATAAGCCTTGCCTAGCTTTCTTTTACTATTCTCTCTGTCTCTTACATTATCTTAGCAGCACTATTTTACAGAAAATCACAGCTATATATCACTGCATACATACATACCTGTAGCATTAACAGATAAGGACATTAAAAAACAGCCTCACCGGCTGGGCATGGTGGCACATGCCTGTAAACGGCAGCCTAGGAAGCTGTGGCTGGGGCCAGGGATCATGGTTCGAGTTTTGCCGGGGCACATAGTGAGACCTAGTTCCAAAAAAATATAACTGGGCATGGTGGCACATGCCTGTAATCCCAGCTACCTGGGAAGTTGAGGCTGGGGATTGCTTGAGTCCGTGGTACCCTGGGCAACGCGAGCCTGTGGGTCCAAAAAAAAAAAAAAGGCTTTTCACTTTAGTTTCTTTACATCAGGATCCAAACAAGGTCTATGCATTGCATTTAGTTGCTAACAAGCCTTTTAAAATCTGCAACAGTTGCTCCTATTTTTTTTTTTTTGAGACTACTTCTTGCTATTTTTGCCCGTGGAACCTCAGGCTCACATTGCCCGGGGTACCACAGACTCAAGCAATCCCCAGCCTCAGCTTCCCAGGTAGCTGGGATTACAGGCACGCGCCACCGCGCCCAGCTATTTTTTTGCAACTAGGTGTCCCTACGGGCCCCAGGTGAGACTCGAACCGCAATCCCTAGCCCCGGCCGCTTCATAGGCTGGAGCTTACAGGCACTAGCCACCGTGCCCGGCCAGTTTCTCCTATTTCTTTTTTTTCATACAACTTATTTGTTGATGAAGCTGGATCCATTAGCCTATAGAGTTTCCCACACTCTGAATTTGGTTAATTGTATCCTTATGGTATTTTTAAAATGTGACTCAAGTCATGTAAGCTGATATTTAAAGACTGAGCTTGATTAGATTTCATAATTTTTGGCAAGATTACTTGACAGGTGGGATTGTATATTTCCTATCGCATCAGATCAGGTGACACACAATAGTGAATTTTTCCTCAATGATCTCTTTCCATCTGAAACCCATTTTCTTTCAGTTCTGGGATATTTTTGTGAATTATTTCATGGAAGTTTTCCTTGCTTCATCTTCCTAGATCCTGTGTCTTCGTTTTCTGGAACTCCAACACTATTTCAGATACTTGAACTCCTGGAATGATTTTCTAGTTTGTATGTGATCTTTTAAATTGATTCACTTTTGATTTACACTATTATATACATGTGAATTTCTAATTTTACTGTTCTGTTTTCATCCTTTGTTTATATGTTTGGGTCTAATTTTGAGTATTATCTTCCAGTCTGTATTTATGCAAAGGTCAGAGACAATAACAGACTGTGTTCCAAGTATTTAAAGTAGTAAGGTGTTCAACACAGGGAATTAAGTGCTTACAAATTCAGTGGGAGAACAGAAGTTGTTGAAATGAGGTGGTCACCATGGTTTCCAGGTCTCCATGACTGTGACTGACAGCTTAGGTTTGCTACTGTTGCCTTTACTACTGCCACTATTACTTCCTGATACTTGAAGGTGGGGCCTGGGCTCTAGAGAGAAGTTTGGTCAATAACATTTGGCTCAAAAGCAAAATTCAGTGGCAAAAGGGCTGTTGTTTGGCTTAGCTGGAAGTGGACATTGCAGGGAAGTCCATTACATGTCAGCCTGCATGGGTCCTTTGCTCTCCATCCAGCCAATTCTGGGTTTTCATTTTCATGGCACACAGGCTAGAATCCTCCCTCACAGATGTATAGGTGTAATTAGAAACAACTCCCACAGGTCTTTCTAACTTTGCCAGACGTGAGGAGGCTGGGTCAAAAAGACCAGAATTCTCCAAATTTACAGTAATTTCAGCCATAGAATTATCTTTACCATCAAATACATGAGGTCTCAAGGAAGGTAAGGCATCATTGATGTAAAAACATGACGAATATGAACCAGTACTTCAGTTTTGTGATAGCTGAACCAGAAATAAGTTTCATGGTGTGTTGTCTAGGCTCTGCAGATAGCTACCTGCAGAGAAAGTGGCAAGACACTGTCATGCTCTAGTACTTCCGCTAGCCTTGGAAAGTTCACAGATTATCCGCCTCCAGTCTCCTTCTTCAGAGTGCCAGCTGGGCCAAAAGAACTATTAATTTATTGGGTGTTTGTGTGTGTATTTTAAGAATGATATTTTTTAGCATTTAATTTTAAGAAAACACCTGCTGTATTCATTTTATAATGTATTTTTATGACATGGTGATGCATGAGTGTATTTTTGTTGTAAGAAAACTAAAATAGTAAAATATAATCTAGAGTTCCCTGTGATCATCACCTCCCAATGTCATTTCTCCTCTCTAGAAAATAACCAACTATCAGTTATATAGTTGCATATATTCCTCGTGGTTATGCTATAATAATGAGCATCCTCAAAATCTCAGTGCCTTGCAAAGACAAAAGTTTATTTCTTGATCCTTATGCATTTGTTTAGGGTTGGCTTCAGTCATAGGTCTGGACACAGATTGAAGAAGCAGCTAGAGTATTGCAATTTCATGGCAGGGGGGAAGGAAGGATGGTGGAGTGTCTTAGAGCTTCTGTTTGGAAGTCTCATGTGACTTGGTCAAGGCATGTCACATGGTAAAAATGGTCTTCAGTTGGATGGTGATGGATAATTCTTCTATAAGGAAGGGCAGTGAAGCATTTCCCACAGCTTTTTATAGAGTACAGAAAGCTATAGAACTAGGTGTCACTTTTACGTAATGACTATAGATTTAATTTTTACTTCCTGTATGCAAGAATATATCTCTGGTGGTGGTGGCGCGTGCCTGTAATCCCAGCTACCTGGGAAGCTGGATTGCTTGAGTCTGTGGTACCCTGGGCAACGTGAGCCTGCGGTTCCACGGGCAAAAAATAGCACGACCTAGCAAAAAACAGCAAGACAGTCTAAAAAAAGAAAAATGAACTTCAGTTGGAGTCCTTGGTTCTTGTTGAGTGACTCGCGAGTCACAACATTCTCCATGTGGGACTCTAGACTGGGCTGGTCATCAGAATTCTAAGGGCAGCTCATTTAAAATGCCAGCACCCTGGCCGGGCATTGTGGCACATGCCTGTAAGTGGCAGCCTAGGAAGCCACAACAGGGACCAGAGATCGTGGTTTGAGTCCTTCTCAGGGCAACGTAGTGAGACCTAGTTCCAAAAAATAGCTGGGCGTGGTGGCGCCCATCTGTAATCCCAGCTACCTGGGAAGCTGAGGCTAGGGATTGCTTGAGTCCGTGGTACCCCAGGCAACGTGAGCTGCGGTTCCATGAACAAAGTGATAAGACATTGCAAATAAAGTTGAAATCACTTTTATAACATCTGGAGGACCTGCCATCACAAATTGGTGCTTTTTTCCCCTACTATATTTTAATTTTTTTTTTTTGAGACTAGTTCTCGCTATTTTTGCCCGTGGAACCTCAGGCTCACATTGCCCGGGGTACCACAGACTCAAGCAATCCCCAGCCTCAGCTTCCCAGGTAGCTGGGATTACAGGCATGCGCCACCGCGCCCAACTATTTTTTTGGAACTAGGTCTCGATACCGGCCCCAGGTGGGACTCAAATCGCGATCCCTAACCCCGGCCGCTTCATAGACTGAAGCTTACAGGCACGAACCACCGTGCCCGGCCTATTTTAATATTTTTACCACAAATATTTATCTCCATCCTTGAGTAATATATAAAATTTCCTTGTAGGATGACAAATTTTTTTTATAAGTGCCATTTTATTAAACGTATCACTGTGTACTTTGCTTTTATTAGCCAGCATTTAGGTTCTAGACATGTTCATACTTACTATAGGGTTGATTTTCACTATGGTGCTAATCCTCCATTGCCTGATAAAAGATCACAATGTTCTGATGTAATTGACTTCTATTGGTTCCTATTCTATTGACTATTGATTTCTATTGAAATTACAGGTTTTTTCGTCATTATTACCACAGTCTGCCCCATTCAACTGGACATTCTGACAACAGGAGTGTGTGTGGGGGGGTGGGTATATTTACAAGTTAAGCTGTTGGATCCCAAGATAATGCACTCGTTTTAGCTTTACCACAATTGGTTAATTTACATTGATTGTACCAAACATTGTGTGAAATTCCCACCAGCATTCTATGAAAATTCTTGTCTTCCTTATAGTCACATTAACTTCTGGCAGTACTTTTGATTTTGTCAATCTGATTGGTGTGAAATTGTATCCACTTGTTTTAGTTTGCATTTTCTTTATTATTAGTGATTCCTTATTATTATTATTATTATTATTATTATTATTATTATTATTTTGAGGCTAGGTCTCACTATGTTGCCTGGGGAACCGCAGACTCTTCCAGGGCACCCTGGACTCAAGCGATCCCCAGGCTCTACCTCCCAGGTAGCTGTGATTACAGGTGCACACCACCATACCCAGCTATTTTTTGAGACTAGGTCTCATTATGTTGCCCTGGGTGGGTCTGGACCCGGCAGACTCATGCAATTCCTAGTCTTGGCCTCCCTTCCTAGGCTGGAATTAAAGTCGTGCACCACCACAGCTGGCTTGATTTCCTATTATTAATGATGATTCTGCCTCCTCTTGTTGTGTGTGTGTGTGTGTGGGGGGGCAGGTTCTTTTCACTAACAATCCTTTTTCTGTCAGCTTTTCCTAAACCAGAGAAAAGCCTCTATACTTTGCAATGTGATACTAATTAGGTAAAAGCCTTTGTTAACCTTTAACTTTCCACAGACTAATTACCCTTGTTATTCAAATACCTGCCACTCACCCCTGCTTTGTCTCTAAAGCCAGAGTAAAGAAACTTTTAAAACAGTTTAAACCTGGATTCTTGGCCGGGCATGGTGGCACAAGCCTGTAAGTGGTAGCCTAGGAAGCCACATCTGGGGCCAGAGACCACGGTTCAAGTCCCGCTGGGGGCACGTAGTGAGACCTAGTCCCCAAAAAAATAGTTGGATGTGGTGGTGTGCGCCTGTAATCCCAGCTACCTAGAAAGCTGAGGCTGGGGATTGCTTGAGTCTGTGGTACCCTGGGCAACGTGAGCCTGCGGTTCCATGTCCAAAAATAGTGAGACCTAGTCTCAAAAAAAACAAAAAACAAAGCCTAGATTCTTCACCACCAGCAGCTATCTTACTACTAATTCCAAAGCCAGACCTTTCAAAACCAGATCAAACTCTTATTAAAGTGATGAAACTATTTATTACTAAACAAGAAAGTGATTACTTATATATTTACTACAAGATAGACTTATAAGAAAACCCGATTACCCCACCATTGTCCAAAACTGTCCTTTATTCTCTGGTAACCTCACTACATGTCCAATCAATCTGAGTTCAGCAACATGTGTTCCAAATGCAGGGCATCCTTCTTATCCTCCTTTGTCATGTTCCAACTTCTTCCTAGCACGTGATCTTTTTCTTCTTGCAGTGGCCTTCTTACTTTAAGCAGTAGGAAAACTCCAAGATGCAGGAACCAACAAAGTCCATTTACTCAGCCCTAGCTCACTGCTGCTCCAAAAGCATCTGAGTCAACTAGCTATGATAAACCTCAACACGGAGTTCAGACTCCTTCAGCACACACATGACCTTTGCATGCTAAAACCATGAGTTCACCAGCCTGGGTTCTATGCCACAGCCCCAGGCCACATCAGTCATGCTGTCAGACTCATATTCTCCTTCCCAAAATGGCTGACTCCTTTCTCCTTCCCAGCTCTTTTTATATCATTTTTGTTTTGCACTTCCCGGAACAACCTTGTCAATCATGTCACGTTACAAAAACCTTGTTTTCCTTCCTCCTCCCCACTTCTGTCTTTCTGAAAGAAAACTATGAATTCTAATGAAGGCTCTTACTACACCTTGGCAGGTTCTCCTTGAAATGCACAGTTCTAAGCCAGGCATGGTGATGCGTGCCTGTAATCCTAGCTATCTGGGAGGCTGAGGCTAGGAATCATTTGAGTCTGTGGGTTCGAGACAACCCTGGGCAACATATCAAGACCTAGTCTCTGAAAAAAAAAAAAAAAGAAAGAAAGAGGAAAAAAAAAAGAAATTCACAATTCTTAGGGAAGTGACTTTATTATCAGCTATGTTAATGGGAGTGCTCTCCAACACTCTTCTAACCCCTTCATTTTACCACTGGGGAATTCTGGCTAAGGTCAAATGGTTCATCACTAACAGTGCTGGTCTAGAACTTGGGTTGTAATTTAACTCCAGCTTAACCATCTTTTTAGCACTCTGAACTACTTCCTAAGATGATATTTTATTGTTTCTACTAACAGTACAACAGAAGAAACTACTAATTATGTGGCTCTATGAATTCCCAACAATTAGATATTGTACCAGTTAGGATTAGATTTGTATACAAATAACAGATGTCAAGTCTCAGTGAGTTTAAGGCATTAGGAGTCATTTTATTTTCTCTCTCCTATAAAGTTGGAGATATGAAGTTTGAGGGTGATTCACATTTTATACCATAATGTCTACTGGCACTTAAGAGCACAATAAGTTAACAGTTCTTATTGCTTTGTTCTGCAGAGCTGCTACTTTCAAACCTAGCTCATGGTCTAAAATGGCTGCTTCAAGTCCTGTGATTACATCTGCATTTGAATTAGAAGTAAAGAGAAGAGACTAGGATGAAGAAAGTGGAAGTACTGAATGTAACCTAGGGGTTTCTTAACAAAGCTAGACTTTGTTTTGTGGTTATCTGATTTACACCCTGTTGGACAGAACTTGGTTATATGGTCTTTCTTGAATGCAGAGACAGATTGGGAAACTAAGCGTTTATTTGGTGATCATGTATTGAGTACAATGGAGACAACCTTCAAATACTAGTCAAAGTCCAGGAATTAGAATCCTTCTCTGGCAAGTGAGTTAGTTGTACTTCCTTGGAAAGTCACTATCCTCTTGTTAGGGGTACCCCTTGGGTGTATTAGCATTATTAGTAATGCTGATAAGTGTATTGATAAGCTTGAAAATGGAACTACCTTCTTAGGCTTTAGATTTTTAAATTTCCTTTTTTTTTTTTTTTGAAACTACATCTTGCTATTTTTGCCCATGGAACTGCAGGCTTTCGTTGCCCGGGGTACCACAGACTCAAGCAAGCCCCGGCCTCAGCTTCCCAGGTAGCTGGGATTACAGACATGTGCCACCACACCCAGCTATTTTTCGGAACTAGGTCTCACTACGGGCCCCAGGCGGGACTCGAACCACGATCCCTAGCCCCAGCTGCTTCATAGGCTGAAGCTTACAAGCACGAGCCACCGTGCCCAGCCTAGATTTTTAAATTTCAAGGAGAACTGGTTTGGTCTTACCATTAACATAGCTGATTGTTAAGAATTCCTCCTGAGTCTGTCTTGGTGGCAGGACCTGGGGAGTGTGGGGGGGAAAATATAAATATAGTTTGGAACAAAGGAGGGGATCAGCCATTTTGACTTCAGTGATTTTGGGAGATAGATGTAAGCAACCACATGGGTAGGTGGCTGGCTCGCAGCCCTGGCCTTGGCTAGTGAACTCCTGGCTTTCAGGACTCCCAAGTTGGAGTTAGCAATACCTGGTGGCCTAGAGGTTTTATGAAGAGGCTATGAGCTAGGCCTGAGAAAATGAACTTTGCCAACTGCCTAAAGTGAGGAGAAAACAATAAGAAGACAACATCACACCTTCAACAACATGCTTAGAGGAAGCTGGAGCATGCCAAGAAGAGGAAGTTGGATTCGTGCAGCTGTGATTGGACATGTGGCCAAAGTGATTAAAGATTAAAGGAGAGTTTGAACAGTGGTGGGGTAACTGGATTTTCATGTTTAACCTGTTAAAAGACTGAGGGAACCTGCAGTGTTGAATACTGCAAAAGACATATTGAGGCCAAGTGGCTGCAAGTTTTATTATTTTATTTATTTATTTATATATTTTTAAGACTAGGTCTCACTATTTTTGCCTGTGGAACCGCAGGCTCACGTTGTCCAGGGTACCAGACTCAAGCAATCTCCAGGCTCAGCTTCCCAGGTAGCTGGGATTTACAAGTGTGTGCCACCATGCCCAGCTATGTTTTTTTTTGAAACTAGGTCTCACTTTGTTGCCCCGAGGCCCTGGCCGCAGCTTCCTAGGCTGCTGCTTACAGGCATGCACCACCATGCCTGGCCAAGTAGCTGCAAGTTTTAAATTGCAGTTTCTGACTTTTTTCTCAGCAGCTGAGAGGCTGGAGGGAGGTGCAGGCAGCAGATTTGAATAAGAAAAGGTGACTGGTCTGTGCAGGCATTTGCACAATAGCTTGCAAAAAGGTTTGAGTGAGTTAGCAGAAGCTAGAAAAAGGATTTTTGAGTTAGAAAGTAAAGCCTACCTCTCTATTACGCTGACCTCTGTGACCTCTGGCTCTTCCCTTCAGGAGACTCTCCCTTGTCCAGCATCTTTAAGGTCATATTTAATAAACATTTGAGTTTCACCTTTGAGAGGATGCACAAGTTTTATAGATCTCTTTCTTCCTTTCTTTCTTTCTTTCTTTTTTTTTTTTTTTTGAGACTAGGTCTTGCTATTTTTGCCTGTGGAACTGCAGGTTCACGTTGCCGGGGGTACCACAGACTCAAGCAATCCCCAGCTTCAGCTTCCCAGGTAGTTGGGATTACAGGCGTGCATCACCACGCCCATTATTTTTTGGGACTAGATCTTGCTGTGTTACCTCGAGCGGGACTTGAACCGGGATCACCAGCCCCAGCCGCTTCATAGGCTGAAGCTTACAGACATGCGCCACCATGCCCAGCTAGATCTGTTTCTTGATGGTTTGGGGACCCTGAAGTTTTTGTTGCTTTGTAGAAGAGGGAGATTTATCGGGGACTATTTAAGGTCTCTGTCACAAATGCTGAGAAAAATGCCTGACCCAATTTCAGCATTTAAGTACAATAGTCACATCCTCATGGACAGCAAGGTCTAAAGACAACTCTGAAGGAAAAACCAGAGAGTCAAAATTGCTCTTGATACATGCATATGTAGTACCTCAACAACCTTATAAATCAGTATCAGGCAGCTACTGCTGCATAGTAAGCCACCCCTGAACTTGGTAGTGTCAAATAGCAATCATGTATTTTCACTTCTAATTGTACAGGTTGGTTGATTGGAGCTAGGCTCCGTGGAGGTGGAGGGTCTTGGCTGCGCTTGGTTGTATATTGTAGGCTGGGGCAAGACACTTCTCTGTGAATGTCTCACCTTCTTTAGGTCAGCCACAAGCCAGAGCATGTTCTCTGGAACAGCGGAAGTTCAGGGGACAAGGTCACTCATGCAAGCACATGCCAAGCCTTTGTTTGTGTCAAAACAACTAACAGATCATTGGGAAAAACCAATCACATAGACAAGCCCAACTCATGGAGGTGGACAGGAAGTCACTACCAGCTGTTCTCCTAAAGAAGTCACACGACCCAGTCCAACATCCCCCAACATCAAAAACTCACTCCTCCTATGGAAATGGTGTGAGGGAAGGAGTCAGAGGGTCTTAAACAATTTAATTTTCTACCAAGTGATTTTTAAAAATCAGTTTTGCTAGTGTATTCACCAGTGTGGGACCTTTCCATTTCTTATTGGAGGATGTCAAGGAATTCATCATTGCCTGGCTGGTTGAACCCTGCATTTTGTTTCTCTGCTAATGATTTGGAACACATCAAATAATCCATAGGCTGTTTCTGTACATCTTGGTCTAAATACACTGGTGATTACAGCTGGATGACAAGCCTGGCCTGGGTCACAGGTACATGGGGTAGATGGAGGGTAGCAGGATTTCATTTGTTAAGCAACCCCCTGGCTCTGACATTGTCTACCTACCAGCTGTTCCCTTAGTTGAGCAGCAGTGAAGGCGGGCTAGGTATGTGGGCTCTGAGTGGATGCTGGGCATGTTACTTGACACCCCCCCCCCAACTGAAGCACTCATTCCCTGGCTGCTGGGAATGTGGCTGCCGGCAGCCCTCAGCCGAGCTCCCCTTGGGCACTTGCTTAGCTGAAGAGAGCTATCCTGCCCAAGCTCTGCAATGAATGACTGGGTGAAGTGGGGGCCTAAGGGCCCAATCTCCTTGGCATCCCAGCTCCCTGCTTGCACCTGGCATCATCTTGGGTCTCGGTCAGACTGCATTGCACTTTGACTTTTCGCTTCCTCCTGTGGTCCTGAGAACCCTTGGAATAATCTTCCTGCTCGCCCATAGCAGTGCTGGAGACCGATTCCTGGGAAACCGGACTCACAACAGGCTCTGAAGTCAGATGCAACTGGGTTTGGTTCTTATCACAAATACCAAAAAGCTATGTGCAGGGTAAATGAGGTCTCAGAATTTTTTTCACCCTTCCGCCATTAGCCTCTGTGAGTAGCACCTGCGGTATTGCGCCCTCCCCATGATGGTGCAGATCCAGCCCAATGGGTGTGCACATGCATAAATGGGTTCCCCTGGACCCGAGAATTGAGGAGGCAAGGGTAGCATTGCCTTGGGGGAGGGCGAGGAGAGTGTGAAGAGGACACAAAGGAGAATTAGAACTGGAGAGAGAAACCCAAGTGCCTGATTCTTTGCTCGTTGTTCCCCTCCCCCCCCCATTCATTATTAAAAATTCTGTGAAGATAATTCCAAGGACTCCAGCATTCTTTGGCTATTAGAACTGATGATGAGCCTACCCCAATGGGGATGATTGCAAAATGCTATGTAACCACAGATCATAAACCCACTGCTAGCAACCATGAGTCTCTTCCTCTTATAGTTACAGTGAGAATGAAGATAACTAATGCATGTAAATCACTTATTACAGTATCTGGAACATGTTAGGGGTTGCTGAAATGTGTTCTCCCCTCTTTACTCAGTTTCTTGTTTTCATTTCCAGAAGCCCAAGGTCCCACAGAAAGCAAGTATCGACCCGACGACATGTCATGATGATCCATCTCCAGTAGATGGCGCCAGTGGCTAAGGTTACAGTCCTGTCACCGCTCAGTGCGATGCTCAGTAGCCGGATTAGAGATCGGTTTCACCTGCAAAGTCTCCTTTGCTGCTCCTTCATCAGCCATTTACCAAGTGCTGACTCTTCCATCATTGGCTCTTTCATCCCTTCCCCAGCAACTGCTGACTGAGAACGTTCTCCTGTTAAAGATCAGTTTTTAATCCTTCTGAAATATTAATGTTGCTGGAAACAACAGAAAATATATAAAATTTCAAGCCCCTGCTGGCAAACTGGACTTTGAGAGATAAAAAGACAAGTTTCAGCCACTGGCTTCATTCTGGTTCTGCTTTGGAGTCAACCCTTGTTCTTGAAGGAGGCCACTTGAATAAAAACGGAAGTTGAATTGGAATGAAACTGAGTCAGGAAGGAAACGATTTCCTGGCAGGAGATATTGAGCAGCTCCCTCACAGCCAGCAGCATCCCGTCCTGAAGGTATGGATCTGAGGCCGGTCCATAGCCTAACTGGCTGCTTAAAATCACTGGTAGAAGAAAGAATGAGAAAAAAAAAATCCACACAGGAGGAGTTGAAGGACTTGCCAGAGAGGGGACTGGCTGGCCTGCAATCAGGAGCTCAGACCAGCAAGGGGTCTGTTTCTCCAGTGGGGTAGAGGGTGCTCAGCCTCAGCCTTCCCACATCCAAGCCAGAACTGTGGGGTCATGGGCTTACCTGCTGGGAGTGCAATTTTAGGGGAACTAAGATTAATGATATATTTTCGTCCCTTAAAATGAACATTCTGGCCAGGCATGGTGGTGCATGCCTGTAAGCGGCAGCCTAGGAAGCCGCGGCCGGGGCCAGGGATCGCGGTTCGAGTCCCGCTCAGGGTAATGTAGCGAGACCTAGTTCCAAAAAAACTAGGTGGCGCATGCCTGTAATCCCAGCTGCCTGAGAAGCTGAGGCTGGGGATTGCTTGAGTCCATTGTACCCCCGGGCAATGAGAGCCTGCGGTTCCACAGGCAAAAATAGCGAGACCTAGTCTCCAAAAAAAAAAAAAAAAGAAAGAAAGAAAAGAAAAAAGAAAAGCATTCCTAGAGTTAAAGGTGAAATTTCTTTTCTTTTCTTTCTTTTTTTTTGAGACTGGGTCTCGCTGTGTTGCCCCGGGGTAGTCCTGGTCCACGGACTCAAGCTATCCCCAGCTTCAGCCTCCCAGGTAGCTGGGACTACAGGCGCCTGCCACGGCGCCCGGCTGCATCTATCTATCTATCTATCTATCTATCTATCTATCTATCTATCTATCTATCTATCTATCTATCTATCTATCTATCTATCTATCTATCTATCTATCTATCTATCTATCTATCTATCTATCTATCTATCTATCTATCTATCTATCTATCTATCTATCTATCTATCTATCTATCTATCTTTCTATCTATCTATCTATCTATC